>NHNX01000032.1:0-165063 GCA_002786045.1 Zasmidium angulare
AGCTAGTTCTCCTCTTAGTTATAGAGACTACTAGCGACTCCTAGTAAAGCGCCTACTCTTAGTTAACCTCTTAAGTCTCCTTTACCGCTAGCCTATAGATCTAAGGGCGGAAAGCGTAAAGGACTATCTAAGGAGTTTATTTAGAGCTTAGACGAAGATAATACGGCTAGTAAGACTAATAAGGACAAGACGCCTAAGCTAGTACCTAAGAAAGCTAAAGTAGGTACTAAAGCGCTTTAAGGCGATAGAGATTTAGGTCCTAGAGGATTAGAAGGTAATAGACAGTAGAGTAATAGAGGGATTATCGTTAAGGATTCTTAAGGAGATTAGGTAATAATAGGTAGAGGAGTAGGGAATACTAATAAGTAAGGAGAAGTCCCGCTAATACTAGACGAGTCTAGCGACTAATTTATCTCGGACGCTTAAAACGGCGCTACTAGAGCCGGCGTTAACGATAATACTAGACTAGGAACCGCTAACGCTACCGATTAGACTAAGTAAGGTAAGTAGTATCTTAAGGTGCCTCTTATAGTAGCTAATACCTAAGCCGAGTATAGTTATTTCCTAGTCCGTAGCCCTATCGAGCCTACTAGTAGTAAGCCGCCTCTTTATCTAGGTAGAAACCTCGACGCTATTATTAAGACTATAACGGATAATAAGGACGACGGCCCGCTAGTCTACCTAGACTATAAGGATTACTATAATACGATAGCTAGGATAGTAAAAATACTAGACACTAAGCGTACCGAAGCCTATACTAAGGACTTTAATAGGATTATAAAGGCTTATAGTTTTTACCTAGGTATAGTTCGCTTTACTCCCTACCTACTCCGAACTTAGCTAGATACTATCTTTACGTACCTAGATCCTATTTACTAGATAGCCTCTAAGCGTAACCCTTACCGAAGCTATATACGAGTTAAGCTGCTTAAGCCTAGTAATATTAATATTACCTTTACTACAAACTTACCTAGGGACCCGCCTACGCCGTTTAAAGTTAACCCGAAAGCTATTACCGCTATTCTAGGTAAGGATTACGATTATTATCTTAGGTATAAGTATACGAAGAAGGGCTTTATAATAGCTACTATTATAAACTACGTCTAGGCCGGTATTAAGTACTAGACTAATAATAAGGTTACCTTCTACTAGCGCTTAAGTAATAAAGCGCTAAGTATAAAGGGACGTAGCTTCCTAATAAACTCCTTCTACTCGAGGACTAGCTAGCTCCTACGCTATAATCCGGAGATCTATTAGGTTACTATCTATCTATCTAAGGATAAGAATTAGAAGCGTTTAGCTCTCCCTATACCTATTAAGCTTATATGTAACGGAGATACTACGTAGCCGTTCCTAACTATTCGCTATAGCTCTAATCTCGTTAACTACCTTAGTAAGAGCGCGCTTCTCGAGTTAGTTATAAACGTCTAGTAGTAGTAACTCGAGCCTATTATAGACTCTAAACCTAAGGCTAACACGCCTAAGAAGAAAGCTAAGAAGGTTAAGAAGACTTATAGGTAGAAAGCCGGTAAGAAGCTTAGAGGAGTCGTACCTAAGCCTAAGCCTAAATCGCCTAGCCTATTACTCGCTAATAAAGCCTATAACCTAGCTATAGATAATAGTATAGTAAGGGACTCTTTCGTTATAAATATTAAGACTAAGAGTACGTATAGGAAAGCCTAGAAAACTATTAAGTAGGTATATAAGTAAGTAGATAAGGCCTCTCCTAAGCTAGCTAATTAATACGTCGATCTTACTTTTAACTTAGTAGCTACGAAGGACCTCTAGTATAATAGTATTACCGTCGTAAAGGGCGATAATAGCGATATCTCGTTCGTTAACTCTCGCTTAATTCGAGCTAACTCTACTACTCTTCGTAGCTACGCCTACGCTCGCTTCGCTACCTGCCTCTTACTAATTACTAAAGATAATACTGTTTTTAGGGATACCCGTATTAATTCCCTTTAGGTACGTATACCTACTTTTACTCTTCGTACGCCTAACTATAGAGTTAATAGCGAGGTGTGTATCTACCCTCTAGACGTATATATACCTAAATTTAGCGCACTTAGCTTCCTTTATTACCCTTAATTACCTCTATTCTCGAGAGCGATCCTTTCTAGTAGCGCTACTAAGTAGGAGTATCCTAATATTCGAGCCTTAGTATAGCGCTTATTTAGTACTAATACCTCTATAAGATAAGCCGAAATCGTAGAGATTCGTACTACGAACGTTATAGTCTTCGATAGTCTTATAGCCTAATTTAAGGAGATAGTTCGATCTACCTACAGTAATACTAATTAAAAGGGTATAATCTTAAGTAGGTCTTTAATCTAGTAAGGCGGTAAGTTTATAGGCGGTATTAAGTAACCTTTTAGCGATCTTCTTACGAACTACGACCTTATAGTTTATAAGCTTAAGAATAGCGAGGATATTAGTACCTAGTTTTTCGTTTATAGCGTTTACGTCGACCTTCGAGATAATTTAGGCTTTATTCGACGCCTAATTAACCCTTCGGAAGCTAATATTAAGCGCTTTAATAGTAATAAAGAAGGTAATAGCTACTAGTACCGTAGACTAGGTCGATAGAGCTTTAACTACGAGTATTTCCTTAGGACTACTAGACGTAAGAAGGAGATTCGTATAGGTAGACCTAAGATTATAATTAATAAAGACTTAGCGCGTATAGACGCTAAGGACGCTACTAACGGTATTAGAAAGACAGTTAGTAATAAGGGAATCGACTTAGGCGAGGGTATAACTAGCGAGGAGATATAAGAGTAAAATATCGTAGAAACCCGCTATAGGGTTTTATAATAAGTTACATAAGGTTTTTAGTTTTTAGGCTTTTCGACGTTTCTTTAGGGTACTTATTTAATAGACTAGTTTAATATTTCCTTTATTCTCGGGTGTTTTCTAACTACTACCTACTATCTTAAAAGTCGCGAGGTCGCGACTTATTAAGTAGGAGTAATATATAGTAGGAGTTTTCGTTTTTAAGTCTAGTGTTCTTTAGATACGTAATTAGGCCTTTAAGCTTAATCTCGGACGAGATTAGTAGCTAGATACTTATAATATACACTTATTCTTATATATACGTTTATCTAGTCGATTTTTAAGCTTCCTATTAATCTAGCTAATAAGCTAGTACCTTAGATAGCCTATATTCCGAGATTTCTAGCCTTAAGCCGCTATTTAGTATTACTACGTAGAGTAATTCTTCTAGTCGATCGAGGCTAAGGCCTACTATACTACTATAGTAACTCTAGCTATCGTTTCTCGAATACTACCTATCTAGCTATTATATAGCGTAATACCGCCTACGCTACTACTACTAATCCGGCTACTAATATCTCCTCTATATACGTTAAAAATATTACTAATACCCCCGAAGGTAAGTAGTTAAAAGACTAGCTTCTAACGAACGTCGCTATTAGAGGCCTACCTACGATAAATACGAAGAGAAAGAAGCTAAACTAACGTTAACCTTAATATTATATAAGAAGTAGAAAGTTATAAATATTAGTATAGCCGTATTAGATACCCTCTTACTATAAGACGACGCTAAGTATATAGTACTAGCGTATATAGTTATAAGCTTATACGCTATTTTTAATAGTTATCTCGATAGTATAAAATACTAATCTTAAGTAATAGTTAATAATAGTTATACTAGCTCCTCTTTTATAGATTCTTATTACGCGCACCTATATTAACTTACCTTTATTCCTCTATCTACTCTACGTTACTTTACTACGTTCGATAGCTCCTTCGCTACCGATATTACCTATTATATAAAAGCTAGTATCGATATCGCTAGCTATTATAAATACCGAGTATTCTATATTACTAAGTTAGGCTAATACTCTATTATTCTTAGACTCTTTTAGCTCGAACGCTATAATCTATATATTAACTAGCTAACTTATATATTAGTATTTAACTCTAAGTACTACCGAGCGTACTATAACCCCTACAAGACTATTATCCGGGCTCTAGGCCTTATAAATCGATACCCTACGAGTACTACTACGCGACTACTAGAGCTATTAGCTTACGTTAACGCTAATAAACTAACGCCTATCGACTCTCGAATAATTAATAATAACGAGTTATAAGATTTCGTCTAACGAATACGTAAATACTACGCTCTACGAGATATAAACGAATATATAATAGCGCTAACTCGTTTTAGCGCTCTATTTTATAATAACTCCGAATCTTATATACTTTCGCCTTTAACGACGCCGCTACGCGTAGATACTATTACTATCGGATCTATTACTACTAGCCTAGTTAGTACTAGCGTATTCTAAACTATAACTAAGCGTACTAGATATCGCTTCTTTACTACCTCTTTTAATAATATTAAGAAAGAGATAGCGTTAAAGAAGAAATAAAAGCCTACGGATAAACTACTATTATACTATTATATATATCTATATATCTTTTTATAATAAGACGCTAAAGTACTACTACTCTACTATCTAGGCGTAGACTATTAGATCCGCCTACTCGAAGGCGAAGATCCGACTTATAGCCCCCTATATTTAATATCCTATAAGGAGCTCGAAGTACTCTACGACTATATTAAGAAGAATCTCGAAACCGGCTTTATTAGCTAGTCTACTTTATCTTACTCGTTACTTATATTATTCGTTAAGAAACTAGGTAGAGGTCTACGATTTTATATCGACTATTATAAGCTTAATACTATTACTACTAAAGATAGGTACCTAATACTACTACTATAAAAGACGCTAGATAAGCTTAGTAAAGCTATTATCTATACTAAGCTTAATATTATCTCGGCGTTTAATAGGATCTATATAGCCTCTAGGGATAAATAGAAGACTACTTTCTATACCCGCTATAGACTCTTTAAATATAATATAATACCGTTTAGGCTTTATAGCGCTCTATCTACCTTTTAACGATATATTAATAAGATCCTACGCCTATACCTTAATATATTCTATATAGCGTACCTAGATAATATCCTTATCTACTCCGAGTCTATTACTAAGTACTAGCGCTATATTAAACTCGTACTTAAGGCGCTATTAGAAGCTAGTTTATAGGCTAATATTACGAAGTTAGAGTTTAAAGTTACTAAAGTTAAGTACCTTAAACTAATCGTGTCGATAAATAGTATTCGTATAGATAATAAGAAGGTTAGAGCTATTAAGAATTAGCCGCGTCTAGCTAATATAAAAGATATTTAATCCTTTATTAGATTTACTAACTTCTACTACTACTTTATATAAGAGTTCTTATAGACTACTATACCTATTATTATATTAACGAAGAAGGATACCCTATTTATATAGACCTATACCTACGAATACGCTTTTAAATTACTTAAGCGCTTTTTTATAACTACGCTAGTACTAGCCTATTATAATCCCTCTTTACCTATTATAGTTAAGACTAATACCTCTAATTTCGTTACTACTAGTATCCTATTATAATAGTATACTAGGCGTAATACCTAGTTACCTATTACTTTCTACTCTTATAAGATATCTCTAGCTAAGTATAATTACGAGATCTATAATAAAGAACTACTAGCTATTATCCGAGCGTTCGAAGACTAGCGTCTAGAGCTTAAAGGATAAACGTCGACTAAACCTATCTATATTATTACTAATTACTATAATTTTAAGTACTATATATTATTAAAGTAGCTTAATCGGCGCTAAGTACGCTAGAGTAAGTTCCTTAGCCGCTTTAACTTCGAAATCTTATATAGACTAGGCTATTAAAGGACTAAACCCGACTTTTTTACCTACTGCTCTATAGACTTACTAAATAACGATAATAATCCCTATTATATATACTAGCGATAGACTATCTTTAAGCTATATAACGTCTAAGACGCTCTCTATATTACCCTCGTCTAGTCCCTCTCTACTAAGCTATCTAAATAACCTTAGGGTTAGAGTTAGGGTTAGAGTTAGGGTTAGAGTTAGGGTTAGGGTTAGGGTTAGGGTTATTTTTAGAAAAAATCTTATTATACGCTGTTCTACGCTAAATCGAGCGTAGAATATAATAGAGCCGGTCTAAGAGCTATAGGAGCTACGTAGATCTATCTATAAGACTCTAGAGCCCTTATTCTCGTAGCTACTATATCGAGTAATCTTATAATAGACGTAGATACGCTCTAACGCTATATCTACGAGGTAACGAAGAATAATAAGACTATTAAGCTAGTATATAAGTACCTAGATAGCGTAGCGCTACTATAGTACTTTATAATATCGCCCTCCGAATATAGATATAATAACGACCTTAGACTACTATTCTTCTACGACTATATCTACGTACTAGCTACTACTAGTAATAACTCCTTACGAACTAATATTATTCGGCTATATTATAATACTATAGTTATAGGCTACCCTAGACGTAATAAGACGTTCTTATTACTACTATCTCGCTCTTACTACTAGCTATAGATACGCGTAGATATAGACTAGTATATTACTAACTATTATACTTACTTACGAACTAAACTATTATAATAAGCTAAGCGTAGACTACTTAAGCCTCTACTAGTACCGACTACCTACTAGCGCTTAATAAGTATAGATTTTATTACTAGATTACTACCTAGTAATAGCTATAATTCGATTCTTATTATCGTTAATAGGCTTACGAAGATATATTACTTTATTACGCTTAAAGAAAGCTAAGCCTATATAACGGACTTTACCTCTATATTCCTTAATAACGTATAGCGATATTATAGGTTACTAGAGGATATTATATCCGATAGGGGCTCTTAGTTTATTACTAGCTTTTAGAAAAGTCTATATAAACGCCTTAGTATTAAACGTAATCTATCTACTACCTATTACTCTAAGATAGATAGATAGATAGAGAGGTTTAACTCTAGTATAGAAGCTTACCTACGTACCTATATTAACTACTAATAAAACGACTAGACTAAATAGCTTACTATAGCCGAGTTCGCTACTAATAACGTAGTTTCCGAGACTACTAAATTATCGCCCTTTAAGGCGTACTATAGCTATTATCTATAACTTAGTACTAAACTGAAGAGCGATATTACGTATAATAACTCTAATAAGCTAGCTCTATTCGACGTCGATACTTAAGCTTAGATCTAGCGACTATACGAAGTCGAAGACTACTTAGTAGACTAGATTAAGTACTAGTAAGCTCGAATAGAAGAAATAGCTAACGCCTACTATCGACTAGCTCTAGCCTATAGTATTAGCGATTAAGTGTTCTTATCGCTCTAAGGTTTAATAACTAAGCGCCTTTCGAATAAGCTCGATTTACGTTACTCTAGCCTATATAAGATTACTACTATAGTATTACTATTTACGTATAAGCTTAAGTTACTATATATAATAAAGATTTACCTAGTATTTTATATATCGCTACTTATACTAGCTCTAATAGACCTACTACCTAGGTAGTCTAATAAACTACCTCTACCTATAGCTATTAAAGGAGACGAAGAGTTCGAAGTTAAAGTAATTATCGACTCGCGTAACTATAAAACTAGCTATAGTAGTAAATATCGACGCTTTAAATACTTTATTAAGTAGAAAGGCTATAATAAGCCTACTTAGTAACCTATTAACGACGTTATATACTTACGTAAGCTCGTTACCGCTTTTTATAAGGCCTACTCTAGTAAACCTACGCTAATAACGACCCTATTATCGATCTCTACTCTCCGAGGACCTTCTACTCCTATTACTATCGCCGCTATATTACTACTCCGCTCTACTAACGCTCCGAGGACGTCGCTTAATAAAAAGGGGGGTACTATTACGATTTCGTCTTATCGCTTCGTAGTTCCCGAATTTCCCGAATTACGTAATTTAGGTTATATAACCCGGATTACGTAACCTCGTAAGGTCTTAGCGTTAATTTAAAAGTTCGAGCTTTCGTCTTAACTAACTTCGCTCCTTACGCTTTCGTCGACTTAGATAGCCTCCTTAATCGATATCCTAATAGCTAGCTATAGGCGATTACTTCTATAGGTATTAGTATTATTATAAGTAACGGTTTATTAATTACTAGACTAACTAAATTACTTACTTTAGCGAGAAATCCTTATTAAAAGTTAAAGGCTAGTATACGAAGATTAAGTAATAGATTAATACCTATAATAACGATATTTACTACCTCTTTAAAAAGCTTATAAATATATAGGCTTATAGCGTTAAGAGGTATAATAATATACGAGGTAACGATATTTTAAAAGTACCTACTTAACTTATAGGTCTATTCTAGTAATCTATATATAATAGAGTCTACTTCTTCGCTCTTAAATAAGCCTACGACGACTATAAGTATACCCTTACTCTAATTAATAAGAAGAACAAAGCTAGTATACTAGAAGGTTACTCCTTTAATTATAACTATCTAGACTATAACTATAACGACTTTATAACTAAGGTCTATAGATAGCTATACCTATATAGACTTATATTCTTTAAAAAGATAAAGTAGCTATTACTCTTAACTAAGTTCTACTCCTATTAGTATTATAATCTAGAGCTTAAGGATATTCCGTCTATTCGAGAGCTAGTAGTTAATCTAATACGCTAACTAATATATAGAGGAGCTACTAAATAGTCTACTACCTATACTTTTATAAGAGGTAAATTAAATAATAAGAATATAGTAATTAGAGCGAAGAGATAAAAATAAGCTTATAATAACTCCTTAGTAGTAGTATTCGAGCTAATACCTTAACCTTTATAAGCCGCTCTATAAGTAAAAGCTCTAGGGGGTATCTATTATAGCTATAAAAGCGGCTATTAGATATTTACTTATAGATACTAGAGAGCTAGTAATATATATAGGCTATAGTACTATCGAGATAGTACTTACTCGAACGTTAATAATAAACTAGCTATAACTCTAGTACCTCCTATACTATTATAACCCTCTAAGATTAATATTATAAAAGTAAAGCTAGTAAAGTAATAACGATAACTTAAATACCTCTAATAGGTTAGACTATATATAATACTAGCGAATTAATAACCTACCTATTAATAACCTTTAATCTATTAATAAGCTTAGAGCTAGCTCTAGTACTCTCTATATTACTAATACCTCCGAGAGCTACTAGGAACGTTACTAAGTAACTACTAGTTATAGGCCTATATACTATATTAAATACCTATAAGAAACTACTAATATTATAGCTAAAAGCCTATATTTAGTAGCTAGTAGTAAAGCTACCTACTCTAGTATAGCTACCTACCTATATAAAAGCCTACTACTTTAGGTACTCTTTAAAAATGTCGGAGTTTCTCGAGCTCTTATTAGCTACTACTAGAAACACTAGTAATCGATAGAATAGCTAGAGAGAGTAACTATTTACTAGAGTAAGAGATATTTATAGGCGTAATTATAACTATACTAGCCTATAATAAGCTAGAAGCCGGCTTATATAGTAACGCTACGTTAATAACGATATTATAATAACCTACTATTAGAAAATGTCTATATTAAAGGAGCTTATTCTTCTTATTATAGTAATGTTCGCCTATACTACGAAGTATTTCCTAAAACGTTTAGTTATTAAGATATTATATTATAAGAGTAGCTTTTAAAACTTCAAATTTCTAGCTAGTTATATAACGACAATAACGCTGGGAACGAGTGATTACTGTCCTGAAAACACTGCGAGATTTACTAGTAAAGCCGGGGGTGTGTATACGTCATCCCATGGGTGTCCGGTGGCTGGGGGTGTCCGGTTTAATCACACCCCAAAGTCGCGTCGTCGGCGCGGTGAACCCTTGCGCTTCACAGCCGACGTCAACTTTCAACGACACCACACAATGGCCGAACACTCGCAGACCCCAGCGCCTGAACACGAAATCCCCAGCCTCCCAGCCTCACCACTACCAAAACGCACCAAATACACCGAACCCGCAGCGAACCTCAGCGTCGCCTGTAAGCTACCGTACCTCCAAGCCCCCCAGACAGACATTCACTAAACACACCTCCAGCAATCCTAAACGACCAACCAACACCTACACCCACCGACACCATGTCCACCAACCCCGCCCTCCCCTCCCTCAACGCCCCAAACCCAACCCTCCCCCCAATGACCACCACCTTCGAACCCACCCCACCACCCCTCCAAGTCAAACTCCTCTCGCCCACCGCAAAACCCCCAACCCGAGGCTCCGCCCACGCCGCCGGCTACGACCTCTACGCCTCCAAAGAAGCCACCGTGCCCGCGAGGGGGAGAGTCCTGGTAGACACAGACATCAGCATCGCCGTGCCAGCAGGAACCTACGGGAGAGTCGCGCCGCGGAGTGGACTGGCGAGTAAGCATAGCATCGATACGGGAGCAGGGGTGATTGATGCGGATTATCGGGGGCCTGTGAAGGTGCTGTTGTTTAATTTGAGTGATGTGGATTTTGAGCTTAAGGTGGGGGAGAGGGTTGCGCAGTTGATTGTTGAGAGGGTGAGTTTGTGCTTGAGGTCTTTAGGGGGCTTTGTCCATGTTGTTTTTGACTGACTCATTTGGCACCAGATCTACACACCTGACGTCCTTGTCGTGGAAGAGCTCGAGGAGACGGTTCGTGGTGCTGGTGGTTTTGGCTCGACTGGTGGGTTCGGCGGCTCGCTTCCTGGTCTCAATGGCCTTCCTTCTGCTGCACCTGGAGCTCCGGCGGTATGAGTGGCTTGCAAGACTCGATATCATGAATGATGGCGTAAAGAAAGGAAGACGGTAGCCCGAGCAGAATTGGCGTTGAATGGCGGTTTCTGGATCGAAATCCTCCATGTACCTATATCTGCATAGGTCAAAAAGCCGGCGGTGTCAAGGTATCGCACTGGACAGTCTCTGGTAGGAGAGAGACGTTGCAGATGAGCTTCACGACCAGTCCAAGCCAGTCTATACTTCGTTTAGGTGTCTTCCACCCCATTCATTTATACATTTCCACCAGCTCACAATCCCATCCTCACCTCCTCACCTCCTTCCCCTTCCCAGCAGGCTTTTGCAAAGGCAACAGACTCCTCACCTTCTTCACCAATCTCCCCCCATCACTCTCTCTATAACTCCCATTCAACATCGTCATCCTCGCCACATCGCCAAGCACCCCCTGCTTTGCTGCATTCTTCCCATTGTACTCCCCTCTAACGAGCCTCTTCACGATTTGCTCTTTCACAACGCCATCCGACTGATACGCTTTGACCAGTGTAGGCTGGGCGTCAGGGCTATGAGGGAATGAGGAGCCTTTTATCCGGTCGCGGATCACGCCCTCGAAGTTGCCGCCTGCGATCGTCGAGACGCCGGAGCCCCTGTGAAGTAGGTTGTTGTGGGTAGGTGTAGAGGGTTCAATCGGTGCGGCTTTCGGTACGACGTCGCTATTCCCCTCGTCGAGGTCACCCTCCTCTTCCTCACTCCGTCCAGACCTCCGCACCCAACTCGCGTGATGTCCCGGATTCGCCTCGATCCCACCCATCGCGTCAGACCCATCCGTCTCCGTCCGTAGAGGTCTCCCAGCACCCTGCGCGTTAAGCCCCTCTCTTCCCATCGAAACATTCTCCCCCATCCTCCCCTCCGGCCCACCCATCTCATCCGGCGTCTCAAGGAACCCCTTGTCGCGCCCGGGCGCCGCAGGAGGAGCATGGAATGCACCCGTCGCACTCCCTGGGCCCGTCGAGTCGCCGGCGCTGGCGCTGGAGGTCGATGGAGGAGGGCCTTTTTGGAGCATGGCGATTTCGCTGGAGATGCGGGCGGAGCGCTGGGCGCGGGTTTCGCGGGCTGTACAATCCTGCTTGTTAGCGAAATGCGTCGAGGTGCGAGAGAGGCTTGGAAGCATACGTGTGGTGT
The DNA here is from genome assembly GCA_002786045.1 of Zasmidium angulare. Lineage (NCBI taxonomy): Eukaryota > Fungi > Ascomycota > Dothideomycetes > Mycosphaerellales > Mycosphaerellaceae > Zasmidium > Zasmidium angulare. The sequence continues at coordinate 11,846 of NHNX01000032.1, forward strand.
GCGAGGGGCTCTGATTGTTGCCATTGCTGTTGGATTCGCTTTCACCTCTTCGAATCGATGCGTGGAAACATCGCAAGCATTGTCCGCTGCGCAGCCATTGGGTTTGGAGGAGTTGACGCTCGGTCGAGCTCAGGGTGGGGAGGGAGCGTTTCGAGAACATTGTGTGGTTGGGATGGATGGAGATGGAGGAGATGGATTTTGGAGATGGGACTGGAGCTACGAGATGCAAGGTCCCGTCGGCGAAGCTCAAAGCCCGCCAGGATTTTAGCTTGCCATTTTGGGAAGTCGGGTCACGTGCCGCAAAAGGCTAAAAGTTAGATGTCGATGAACAGAACTAAGGTAACATATCAAGTATCTTTACTGCTTACATGAGGACAGTACGTCGACTTCTAACCCTCACGAAGAGTCCGTTTTCTAAGCTTCTGACGGCTTCATTTTCTTTCCCACTTTGACGCCTAACATCATCGACCAACCCCTGGACGCACATGTCCTCTCTCAACTCAAAACTTCTCACTCCTCAACCTCGAAAAGGTATCATGGACACATCTAACCGTGAAGGCCTAGCTATTTGAGATATACGCATCTCCACTGATCTCCCTTCCCCCTTCCCGTCATCGAAAGATCCTCCTGAACATTCGTGACACTACATTTCCATCAGCGCCTGGCTTCCGTGGCTCGCGTACCAGACTCCTGTTCTGATGCTTCTCAGGCATTGCTTGTAGTGATGGCTCGGCGAGCTCTGTGTAGTGGCCCTCATGAGACGAACGCCCCGGCCGCTGTTCTCGTGCTTGTTTGGGAGATGGGATGGGTATTTGTCCCGAGATCCCCGTAGCGGACGGAGGGAGGAGAGGCATGGTTGGATTCGGTCGATCGATGAGAGTTTAGAAAACGATATCTACGCAAAACGGTAGGAGTATCAGAATGTTGTAGACCTGTTCACTGCGGACGATCCGATGGAATCGATACCAGAAATCTCCAGGATCCGACGAGCAAACACCTTGTGTATTATATCATGGAGGGTCCAGCCTCGGTCCCGAACTCATAGCATAGTAGCCTTAGCGTTGGTGCGGCAGATAGAGCGGATGCCCGATTCGGGCATGCTTACAATCTGCTTAGTGATGCTAGTGTTCCCTCGTACAGGCTACTTGTGGCAAGGCTGTTCGAACAGGTAGCAATCTCTCTCAGCACGGGGACGATCAAAGTGCTCTTTCTGGATTCGGACATCGATAAGACGACGTCCTTTAATTGTAGAGTCGTGGCACGGTGCCACTCCAACCACATGGCTCGGAGGGGTTGTGGCAGAGATGTCTTTTGCTTTTCTTGTGGGTATCTCGATGCTTCGGTCTTGTGCTGATCCATCTCTTGTCTCAACCCTTCTTCCGTACTATTTGCACCTCAGGCAGCAAACTCGACATTCCAGAAGTCCACCAAGTCGTGATACTGCGCTTCGCCCGCAAGTTCACGAAACGCCCTCAGCTTGGCATGGACAATATCGTCACACCTGTCTGCTGCGTAGCTTCCACCGTCATCGTAAGCAGACGTACCACCCGTCGCTCGAATATCCGCATTCCCACCAGCAACGCCAGCAGATGGTGAACTCGAACCTCGCTCCGACGTCGCAGAAGTACAAGCGTCTGCAACCTCACGCAAGTTCGCAAAGTAATCGCTCAGCATGAAAGCTGCCGACTCACTCATGGGCGGCTCATTGCTGCATTGGCGAAGAAGGTCGAAAGACGAGATAACAGAGCCCTTGGTCTTGGACGCTGGTGGTAGTGGTTTGCTGAGAGCTGCTTGGTGGCTCTTCAGCAGGGTTGCAAGTCCGTCCAGTTTCGGCAGAGGCAGTATGGGAATTGAAGGGATCTCATCTTGGTTCATCATCTCAGCTTGTAACTTAGCGTAGGCGACCATACTCGCCTCGGACGTGCCATCGTCGCCATGGACTTCATAGAGCAGGAAGATGATAGCAAGGTCCTGACCGCCGGTGAGAGAGGCGAAGCGTCGGATGCGCTCGATGGTTGCGTGGAGGTTCTGCTCTAACATGGATGAGGGTGAGAGGAGGAGGACCCGTAGCTGGCGGCGTGTGCGCGTGCTTGTGGTAGGACACGGTAGAGGTAGGGAGATATCGTGCGTCTTCAAGTCGCTTTCTGGGAAGTTGTCAGTACGCGCTTGGGCTGGAGGGGATCATGACGGACCGCGTAGTGCAAGCGACGAGGTTGAGGTCAGGGAGGTGCTAATCGACGCGTATGACTTTCTTCGCCGTAGGGAGGTGCAGAACATGGTGGTTGTCGGATGTGGTTGAGGAGTTGGTGCTGGTGTTGGAGGTCGTCGGTCGCGAGATGAAGTTGTTGAAGTCAGGCGCTGCGCCAAAAGGAAGCTGCGATGGACAATATCCACCAACATCATTGTTCACATCTTCACCAAACGCGACACCTTGATTAGTAGGGATGCTCTCCTCCAATATAATCATCTTCATTTCTCTTAACGATCCGAGTTGTTTTTCGCTGTGGCCCGTGAAGCACCCAAACCACGTGCCATTGAATGATGAAGCGTCCGTGAAGGAACACCATTGAACAAAAAGCAGAAGCCCACATGCAAACATCTCAGCTCGAACTCACGCCCTTCAAGAACAACCAACCATGGGCACCATCCCTCACACCACACCCGCCTTGAACGACATACACCCCAAAGTCAAAAGAGGACCAGCCAGAACCCAAGACAAGAAGAAAGAAAACAGCCAAAAAGAAACTCCTGAGTGCTTCGAACGCTTGAACTCAGAGAAGAAAACACCCATCCGAACATCTGTCTTCTGCTGCCGTACCAAGAACACAAGCTTGATACGGATAGTGCTCATAATCGGTCCTCCTATTACTTATTTCGGTGCAGCACGTTATCCTTTCTCCTAGAGCCCCATAACTCTCTGCTACCCAAGATCAGATGGACCAGGCGACTAGGTCGGGTGTTTTAGCTTTTTGGTGGTTGTATTGGTGTAGTGGTTTGATTTGATTTGTTTGGCGTGGATGGTAATTGCCTTTTACCATTGGTCGACGGAAAGCATGAACGGATTATTTGTTTATAGAGACTGGTTCTGGCGCCGAAGTTGACGCGACTTAGCGCCGGGCTAGGCTGGAGGGGGAAGGAGTGGGAGGTGGGAGGTTTGGAGTAGCGGGGTTGTGTTTGGGTAATGTTGAGGGGTATCTTTTTGGTGTGAACAAGTGGAGAGGGTTTACTGTACATTATCTTCCTTTCGTCGATGCCGTGACGGTGTCGACGTGTGAGGGTGGTTTCGAGGCGGCCGGTCCCTTCTCCTCCTCAGACTTCGTGTCTGCTTCCCCCACCACACCATCCTTCGCTTTCGTCTCCTTCCCACCAGTCGCATTCTGCTCCGCAATCGCCTTCGCCTTTCGTATCGGCACGATAGCGTCCTTCTCCTCTTCCTCCTTCACCCGCTTTCCAATATCATGTTCATCCTCCATAATCGCCGTATCCTCCACATCCCTCCTTCCCCAACTCAACGGATTTAACCAACTCCCAATCTGCCTCGACTTTTTCGCAGCTTTAATCCTCTCACTCAAATCATGCAGCGTCTCCAAATCCGGATCCAGCGTCGCCCTCAGACTCTCCACCTCGCTCTCCAGCTGCTCCAATCGCTCCGCGACATCGTCCCTCCGCTGCGACTCCTTCTTGCGACTGCGATACTGCTCCACCAAGAGTAATCCCACCGCCACGCCGAAGATGAAGGCCTCCGAAAAGAAGTTCGCACCCAATTCTATTGCGCGCGCCTCGGACAGCGGACGGATCTTGACTTTGGTCGGTTTCTCGGCCTCTTTCTTTCCGTCTGCTTCGTCTTTCTTCTTCTGCTCATCGTGCTTCTTCTGCTCTTCTGCGGTCCTCACGGTAGGAGCTTCAGATTGTCGCTTCTTCTCCTCGTCTGCCCTTTTCTGTCGCTCATGCATTCGTTGCTGTGCTTCGGGGTCGTGGAGGATGCCTAGTCGCATGCGCATGTCGATGCGATGGACGCGCTGCGCTTGGGCAACGGCGAAGCGACGGAAGCCATCGTGCTCTTTGGCTTGTCGTTTAATGTAGTTCTGCGAAGATATATCAGTGCATATACTTTATGTGGTACAACCAAGAGGTCCTACTCCGATGGGTTTGGCAGCTGTTCGGATGACCAGAGAGAGTAGTTTGAAGGTGAGCGACATGACAGAAGTTGATCAGGAGCGAGAATGGGTGCTCCGACCCAAGAAAGAGATCAGTACATCTTCCACCCACCAATTGATCGAAACATTCACATCTTTCTCAATCGCATCCCAACAGCTGAGGTCGAAGAAGTCGGAGGATCGGGATTTGGGCGCCCCACTTTGACATCCGTTGCTCGTGGCAACCAGCCGACCAAACATTGACAAGCTCGAAGCTTCAAACCCGTCGGACGAACATTACATACATCACATGCAATCCCTCATTACGACTTGACACGCATGTCCTCGCCGCCACGACATCGGTGACAGACGATTGACGACTCTCCGCCGCCATGTCGTCCTCATCCATCCACGCCGACCCTCCTCCACCAGTCGTTACCGAGGCCAGCGGCATCAGCTATGTTACCGGCGGCGCGTTGGGCAAAGGCGGATTTGCCATTTGCCATCGAGCCGAGAGATACGATAACAACAGGCCGACGGGACAGATTGTTGCTTTGAAGATTGTCAAGTCGAAGATGGAGCCGAAGAAGTTGGAGCAGAAGGTTCGGACTTGATCGAATGCTGCAATCGATTACTCTCACTGACTAGTACCAGTTTGTTACGGAACTTCAAATACACAGCAAACTCACCCACCCCAACATCGTAACCTTCTACCGAGCTTTCTCGTTTCAGACTAGCACCTACGTAGTGCTCGAAATATGCTCCAACGGCTCGCTGGCAGACATGCTGAAGAAGAGGAGATACCTGACCCTTCCCGAGATTCGAAGACTAGTCATCCAAGTATGCGGCGCAGTCAAGTACCTCCACCACAGACACATTGTCCATCGCGATCTCAAGACCGGCAACTTGTTCCTGGATCACAACATGAACGTCAAGGTTGGCGACTTCGGCTTGGCGGCACTGCTAGTCACAGAACGAGAGATGGAAGTGCGGAGGAGAACAACAATGTGTGGAACGCCCAACTATCTTGCACCTGAAATCTTGGAGAAGGGTAAGGGTCACGACGAAAAGGTGGATCTCTGGGCTATTGGTGTCATCGCATACACTCTGGCAGTGGGCAAGGCGCCGTTCCATGCCACCACGAAAGAAGAGATCTACAAAAAGCTGCGGTCAGGCACATATACTTGGCCCGAGCTCAGTGCCACCACAAACCAAAGTGCGGATCTACGAGACCTGGTCTCAAGCCTGCTAGTCCCCGAGGAGCAACGACCACTACCAGACATGATCGTCAGCCATCAGTTCTTCAGGGTTGCTTACGTCCCAGATCAAATACCAACAACAGCAAAGGAGAAGGCGCCTGTCTGGCCCGATATGCCGATACCTTCGACAGAGACGATTCGAAAGGGTTACAGCGAAACTTGGTACAGCCTCTGCAAGGAGTCTGGAGTCGGCGAGTACGAAGAAGGAAAATGCTTTCCCCTCAACGGTGGCCGCAAAGTGCGCAGTGTTGTGCACGACATGGTCAAAGAGGAGCAGGCGGGCCGTGTGCCAACTATGCCAATTCCTCACGACACGATCTATGTCTCTACTGTCAGCGATTTCAATGGCCCAAGAGCAACGAGCCCTCCAGTTGAGCCCGTTCGAGCAAAGGCATCGATGCGTGGGTTGAAAGAGATCTCACACAACGAAGTCTCTTCGACACGACCTCGTGCTGCTGAGTCTCAAAAGGCTGCAAAGGACGCCGAACTTATGCCGCCTCCACGAGCGCCCTCACGAGCTGCAAGATCTGGGACTGTACGACGAGCTGCGAGGACCATCAGCGAGGAGACGGCAAATTCAGAGTCAGTAAAAGTCGCCAGTGACAGCTCTTCTGGGCCTTCGTCTTCTGGAACGCTCCGGGTATCAAGACTTCGACCAGCTCCCGCCACCGCCACAAAGAATGTATCAGAAGCAAGTTCTGCACTGAAGGACACGAATGGCTCATCAACATCCGCATATCGAACTGCACCCACTCGACAACACTCGGATGACGCAGATGTAGATGTCCAGAAGCCACAACGAACAGGTACCACGAAACGAGCAGCCGATGCCAGCCTGGCGAGAAGACCGCGAGGTGTGAGACCAGTCAAGGAGCGTCCCATGTCGCCAGTAGAGACAGCACCAACCATGCCAGCAGCGGCGAAGATCGCAAAGGATCGTGCTCAGTCTCCGGCTGATGTCCATGGACCGCTCGCAACCCTCGACGAGCTCAAGGAGGCTTTGCCATTCCAGTATCGAAAGAAAGCACCCGCAGCAGAGGTGATAGAGATCCCATCTGACCACGAAGCCGACGAAGAAAAGAACGTACAACCTTCCACGTCAGGAACATTAACCCTCTCCCGCCCACCCCAAATGTCCCGTCGCCTCCCCCAACCCCAGCGAAAGATGACCACCGACCTCGACGCCGCCGGCGCCATCTCAGAAACAGACCCTACCACCGTCCTCACCCGCCTAACAACCTTCCTCGCAAACCTCCGCTCCTCCCTCCAAAAGCCCTCTCAACCCACCTCATCAACCAACCGCGACCTCGAAATCGCCTCTACCCTCCCCTTCGTCTCCCGCTGGGTCGACTACAGCCGCAAACACGGCATCGGCTACGTCCTCTCCGACGGCACCGTCGGCTGCATCATCAACGCCACCTCCAAACCCACACCCGTCACACATGTCTTGGTCCGCAACGGCCAACGCTGGCTTTCGAAAGTCGGCCAGAGCAAAGATTTCGCGGGGATTGAGCAGGTTCCGTTGGAGTTTTTCGAAGACCGGGGCGAGGAGGGGATCGTGAGGAAGGTGTATAAGGGGTTGGGGAGTGTGAAGGAGGGACCGCTTTTGGTTGAGGCGCAGAGGAAGAGGACGTTGAGTGTGCTTTGGGTGAAGTTTGGGAGGTATATGTGCCAGTCGCTCGATGGGGAGGAGAGTGCTTCGGAGGGCGCTGGGTCGAGGGATCCGGAGAATTTTGTGAGGTTCTATCAGAGGATTGGGTGTGTGGGTGTTTGGGCCTTCAAAGATGGCTCTTTACAGGTAAGCTCTCCTCTTCATACCCACACCAAAGGCAGTCCATGCTAACAATAACCCAGGTCCACTTCCCCGACCACACCAAACTCGTCCTCTCGCCCTTAGGCCTGCACCTCTCCGCAACCCTCCTGACGCCCGAAGCCACCACGCACCTCTCCCGACACGGAGATCTCCTGCCCACGCACGTAGCCTCGCGAAGCGTCTACGCCGACTCCATAACGTCTCTGCTCTACGACGGTGGACGAGTAAGGCAGAGAGTCATGAAGGCGAACCAGCTGAAGGCGAAGCTGGAGTTTGTGGAGAGGGTCGTGGGAATGTGGGTGGGCAATGGGGGACTGGGACGGTTAGATGAGGATGAAGAGGGAGAGAAGTTGTATTGGGAGGGTATGGCGGTCAAGGATGGGAATGTCAGAAAGGTGGAGAGGGTTACTGTGGGGAGGTTTGGGGGGGATGCTGTTGCGAGTGCATAGATCCATTGGATGGCGATGCATGCACAGTGATGATGAGACGGCCGTGGATTTCGATCATTTTCGTTGTTGAGGGACAGGCTGGGCGTTGGCATGGACTCGAGATTCCAAGTTTCAGAGGTTCAAACTTTTTCGAAAGTCCGTTGGATACATCATGAGGTGCTTTCGGACGCCATTGGCATTGCGAGGCGTTCTTGTGGATATGTAATGGAACGAGACATCATAGCGCTTTCGTACTTCCACTACTACACAAAGTCAACAAATCGCCTGTACTTCAGCTTTCGACAAATCTTCCAAGCTTGAAAGAAATGTCAAATGGACCTTATATTGTCAGGCCGACCAACAATTCAAGTGCCCGATATCAGAGGACTATTGTCACTGGTACTTTCAAAAAAAGAAAAGCGGGAAACATATCCAGTCACAACGTCCATCAGTCCATAAGGTACTGCTCGTAATTCTGTCGTTTTGATTCTCGGCCTCCCTCGCTACCTATGTAGGAAGTTCTGCTTTGAATGACGGCAACGCCGTTTCGCAATGCAGTCAGTCAAGCGGCAGTCGTGACCCGCTTGGGCCATTTTGGCAAGCAGAAGCTGATGAGATGCCCTCGCTGAATTTGACACAAATCCACCCATTCAGCCCCCGATACAATCAGTCGTAGGCCGTTTGAAATAGTTCATCTCACTCATCGATCGTCGTCGTCGTCATCATCGTCATCTCAGCTTCCCTTTCTTCATGCCACCATCCCTCCTTCAACCTTCCATTCCTCGATGCTTCATCACCATCCACTTGTATGACGACCCTCAAAGATCATTATACCCCAAAACCCTCCTCTCCAACCCCTTATCCGCCACAGCCCAACACCAAGCCCGTCCCGCCTCGCCAAAAAACAAACTCTCCCCACTACTACTCTTCTCCAACATCCCATCCTTCTCCATCCCCTTGATCTCATGCCCCGTCGTATAAGTCAGGAAATGCTCAAACTCCGCCTCCTCCAGCGCCAGCGCGTTCCCACTGATCCCATGGCATAGACAGGGCTCTTTGGTCAGGAGGCCGCGCTCGAGAATGCATTCGCGGCCCTTACTGATGGCGGCATCGATCTTTGAGGAGAGGGAGGGAAAGTGTTGGCGGATCGAGAGCAGAGATGTTATAATCCCGGGTGCCCCGTGGCAGAATTGCACGAGACGGTCGCGTTCGGGGGGCACGGAGGAGGGGAAGTTTCCGGTGGAGTATTGGTAGGTTAGGAGGACTGCGAGTTCTGTTTCCATTTTGGAGGCGTATTTTTGGGGGTTCGTGAGGACGACTTGAGTGATGATGCCCATGGCACCGTGCAGGGCGCCGATGTAGGTCTTTGCGCGCCATTTCCAGGGCCGCGGCGAGTCGAGGATGGCGTCGACGACGTCGTCTTGGGTGTCGGTTATGAGTTGGAGGGTCTTGGGGTCGTCGACGAAGGAGGCTTTGACGAGGCGGAGGAGGTAGAGGTAGCCGGCGCGGCCGTAGAGCATTTCGTTCTCTGTTTCTGCGTCGATCGCTTCCGCTGAATAGTCGCATAAGTTCGCTGCCATTTCTGCGTCTTTGCTGCTCGCGGCGCCGATGGCCAGCAGAGCGAGGATGTCATCCGTTATGCCGCATTTTCCAATCGACGGCCCCGGGTAGGAGGCGATGTTATCTTGAGCTTGTTTGAGGTAAGCGGCAGACCAGGTGCCTAGGGCGTGGGATTCGATGACTAGGTCCGGGTACATTTGCTGGAGGACGAGGAGGGTGTAGGCGACACTGACGGGGCCTTTGAACAGACCGCCGCCGGGGCGGAGTTCGTTGGGAGGATGGTCGTTGACGAGGCGGGTGAGGGAGGCTTCGAGCTGGCGGCGGGGGTCTGTAAGTGAGGGTCAGACTGGTGCAAGATGTGCTGGATGTATGAAACGAACCTCGCCTCGCCAGCGGCGCATCGTTCTTGAAGTATCGCGGCGGCATGTTGGCTTGCTAGCTACTTGGCGGTCAAGTCATTGGACTGAAGCGACCGTGTGTCGGCCGTCGAGGGCTCAGTCAGAAGTCGGTGCGTGGTAGGTCGAGAGCTATGTTCGTGTTGTCGGCGTGGAGAAAGGGGTTTCAGATGGTTACGCAGGTTGAATTGCGGTCGGAGCGTCGGGCCTTCACATAATGTTTTTGTGGACAGGGCAGCCTCACTCGAACTGGGATCTTCCTGGCGAGCTCCAAGTGAAGTGAGGTTGAATCTGACGTAGCTTTCATGCAGCTAAATTGAGCCTCAAATCATGTGCCTACATGTGTTTGCAACGTGCTCCGAACTTTATATCTGTACCGGAGTTTGAATAGAGAGAAAGGAAAACCTAGTTGGTCGTTGGTTACATACAGTATCGTAGAGGAAGTAACATGGAGCGGCGGGACTTTCATCAAGTGTAAGTAAGTGAACGAAGACCAGCAGCACCTCTATCACAATCTCCCGCAACCTCTCTTCTAGGCATTTGCTATGCATACCACCTCTATTATGCAGTGCCAGCTCAACCACTGCGCTGTCCCTATCACTTGAATGCGTGCCCGTAGACCGCACATCATTTGGAGTCGTCGAGCACTTGTCCACAGAATACGTCGTGGACCTCTACACTACACTCTTCCCTCGGGCTCTGTTTGCTCTTGGCCGAGTGTTGCGACGACAGGTTTGTGTACAAGTAAAGAGAAAAAGGCAGGCAAAATGAGAGACATGAAGCATTTTATCCGCCGATACTTTTCAGCGGGCTCGTCGAGGCTAGATAGCGTCTCGATCATCCATGTACGTGGTCTGGGCATCTATGAACACTGTACAGTGCAAAGTTTCACCCGACGAAGAAGCAGTCTACCCATTCCAGTGCCTTTCCTGTACCCAAACGCCTTGCTCATCATTGACATTATCAGAAGCCAGACCCGTGACTAGACTGGTTCATCGCCTTGCTCTTTCAAATCCACCAGAACCTCGTTTTTGACGCCGAGCCTGTGATGAACGACCCGATCGCCTTCATCTTTCGAATCCACTAGAAATTCGTTTTTGACGCCGAACTTTTGATGCACGTTCCGAGCTTCAGCACTCTCAAAGTAGCCAGCTGCTGCAGAGCATACAGAGCAAGGGAAGAGCACTAGCGGGATCGTCTCAGGGGGTATGACCACGGCGAGCAAGGACTCTAGTAGTTCCTTGTGATGCAACATGGTCAGGATGAAGGCGATGAGGAGGACGAGGTAGGCGGCGAAGAAGAAAATGGGCTTCGTGGACTTTGATCTATCACGTATTAGCGGCGAGCGCAGCTTTCTCAAAGACGAAGGCCTTACTGGTGGATGCGAAGGTGTAACAGAATATCTGCTCCATGAAAGGCCAACCAGGCGACGCATACGCTGCAAGAAGAAGTCAGTGAAAGGTGTGCCAGTGTGCATAAGTGTGCTCACAAGGTTTCGAACTCGGGAGTGACGCTGGGATCAAGCATAAAGACCCAAGACGCCAAGCTCAAAGCAACGCCTAGCATTGAGACGTAGGGTTTCAATGCCTGCGACATGCAGGCAAAGTGGAAGGGGTGTGGCATGTTGGCCCTTCCAAACAGCTCGTCCCACTGCGAATGACGTCGACAGCTCCTAAGCTGTCTGTGTGTTTTCCTCGTGTGGTGCCAGGTACACCGGGTGACCACCGATCAACGGCACGCCTTGCGTATCTCGTGGGAATGCCAAACTTGTAGCGGTCTTGAGAGAATCGGAGAGGTGTGTTGGCAAACTCGCTGTTCGGCACCGGCGAGTTGCGCACGTTGCGCACACTGGACGACCTTGCTCTTCTTGTGACTGGTGGCCCTGGCGGTCAAGTCAAAAGCCGGAGCGATTGCTCGCCTTGATGGAGCGTCACTGAGTGCTCGTTGAGTGAGTTGCTCCCGCCTGAGTAGTGACAACAGAGTCGTTACAGTGTGCAGCGTCGCTGAGGACGGAGGAGCGGTGGGTGCACCGGCAGGTGATTATGCGAAAGCAGCAGCTGCACCCCTGTCTGACGTCCGAGTCGTTGGCGGGCGAAATGAGCGGGTAGGTTGTGTTGGCAGGCGACTGTGGTGCAGGTTGACGGATTGGCAGCGTGAGCGGAGGCTCTGGCCAGTCAAATAGATTTGCGGTGAGGTGGTCGTAAATGGTTATGTTGGCAAAAGGCTCTATAGCAGGGGAAGAAAGCAGACAGCGGCGGTAACGCAGATGATGGAGGGAGTGTTGTTTGGAAAGGATGGCAAGAAGCGTGGTATGCGGTGTTGGAGCGAATGGTGCATGCTGCAGGTTATCTTGCCCCGGGTTTTTCCATCAGGGCCATGTGAGCCGAGTGGTGGCTTAAGGCTGAGCGCTACCTTCACACATCACCTCAGCAGTGACCTGGGTTTCTACCTGTATCAGCCATCAGTGAACCGTACTCAACACAGATTTGTCGCCCACCGAGCAGTAGACCATAGTTACGACTGCAACGGTTCCTTTTTCTGCAGAGAGCTAGGTGCTGGGCGGTTCAGTATGTACACGTGAGGGCCAAACACGTAACCAGATTGAGCTGACTTTTGGGCAGGCTAAAGGAATCCGTCCTGAGATGGAAAGTGGGTTCTTCGCTGCTGCTGCTCTATCGCCGTTGAGTTCGACGCCATGGCAGCGATGTTGGCCCCGCGAGCGCCGATTTCCTGGGAATGTGGACACAGAGCGCTGTCCGGAAAAGATAGGCCCATGCACAAATGGGCATGGCACCTGCGGTGGAATGCAGGAAGCCCACAAGCAAGATGAAGAGCATGCACATCTCAATACGTACAGAGCTTGGTCGACATGGAGTATGGGCCGGGCTTTGTTGATTCTTGCGCTGGCAGTAATATGTTTCCTGTGTGCTCTTAGCGCGCACTGGTATGCGAACGGTCTGGCCAGACGTTGGGTCTCGGCCAGTCGTCTCGATCAAGGCAACATGGAGGTAAGCACGGGTAGATGTCGGACACAGTATCCCGCTGACGATCAGGGTGCGTAGGCGCACAATGTCGATGAAGACTCTGCCGGGCTCAGATCCAGCGAGGCAGGCCCTGCAACGTTTCTCGTTGCGTCCATGGTGTACAGTGTTGGCATTACAGCTCTTCATGGGCTCATCAGGAGTCCCAGGTCGCGTCTTATCGCGCTCGGCCTAGGTGGTCTCAGTGCGCTGCTGCTGTGGAACACGAGCTCGTGCCGAGGGATCGACTTTGCGCTCTCCGTGCCGCCAGCGTGCATGGCCGTGGCACTCGCATGCGGTGCCGTTCTTGATGGATAGCAGAGGAGCAAAATGGAGGCGAGCTGGAGGCAGCAAAGTGATGTTGGACAGGAAACGTAGCTTGAAGACCTTGGCGGGTTGGAGTTCCCCGGTCCTGGGAGCACGCGAGGGCAGGCACAGGGAATGGATGCCAGCGGGGCGAGTGGACTAGTTCCACCTTTGTTCCAACGTCGCTCCTTGAATCTTCGCAACCTTTCTATCGTCAGACTTATCATAACTCATCATTCCCACCTATGTAAATGTTGTATATGCTAAACCAGCGCCGGCAGTCATGACCTGCACTCATCGCCCTTGATCGACCAGATCACCCAAGTCCGCCTCGTCATCGCCCACTGCATAGGGCCCAACGTTATTCCGACCATCAACAGCTTGTCCACCCGTCTCTTGCTGGGGTGGTCTTGGCACTCGCCCTTCTTCTTGCGCTCGCAGTCGCGCAGCCGCATCTTCCAGTGGGTCTACACCATTGGTTGTATTCTGTCCGTTCTGCGGCGATGCCCATCCGTGCAATAACAGTGGTATCAATGCAAAATTCGTAACGAAAGGCCCCCATATCAGCCATGAGAGCCAATCTTCGGGTTTTCGCGCGATAATGAGAAGGAGCAGGACGTCGACAAGGAAGGCCACAAGCAGGGCGCTGTGCAAGGCGGTTGGTCAGCGGCAGTCATTGTCTCTCGTGACATTGGTGAGCTCTCACACTTTGGCAGTAGTGCCTGAAGCGATGCCAGCAATGACGTCGTACTGAGTCTTGACGAAACCCAGCAGTGCAATGAACCAGAAGACCCCAACACTATGTTCGAAACCGTCAGTATCCTAGCATGGCTCGTGTGCTACAGACTTACACTGCAAGCAGGGGATATATGCCGCCTGCCTCCTTCCAGGGTTCCTCCTTCTTTGCCTTCGTCCCTGCCTCCACCAAGGCGCTGGCCAACGTTGAGAAGATCAGCCATGCGACAGACAGCGGGAAGCCTATCGCTCCCCATGTTCGTGTCGGACGCTGTAAAACATGTCGCCGAAAAGGCTCCCAAAACACTGCCCGGATAGAATACATCTGGTCGGTGTGCTGTGCGCTGTCTGCTATGGACAGCCAATGATGTGAGCGTTGGGATATTTCGAGCGTTGCGGTTGTCCGACCGTGGTAGCACTTGGGCCGGGGGAGGCGTGAGACAGCCGTCTACGGTTGTGTCAAGACAACAGGGAGGGTAGACAGAGAGTTTGCAAAGAAGAAACAGACGATGGACCTGCGTCAAAAACCGCCTGAGGCTCCGCACCAGTTGCCCGGGCCCTGGCATATACGACGTCAAACCCCTCGTGCCTCGCCGCTGATCTCGGGGGGCTGAGCATGGTTCCAAAACGCGCTCACGTGCTGTCATTTACCAAGTCGTTTCAGGGTTGAGCGATAGGGGCTGGCACAGCTGGCTTTCCGCTGGGCATGAGCTGTCCGCTGACGTGTTGGCTTAGATGTGACCAATTAGCGCTGCCTCGCAAGCGACTTCGCCCTTACACCGATGTTGCCTTCTCGCCCTCCTCAGAGGCCGCCCGAAGTTTCTCACTCTTTCATCCACCTCAGCCGGAAGTCGAGTCTACCATCTTCAGAGCCGTAGCGCTCATCTTGTCTTTGCGTACGCTTTACTCGGACATTTATATACATTCCACAACACGCGAAACCCACGAAGAACAGTTTCCGCCCTTTGCCTGATGCGCTGTTGAGCGTCTGGGCAATGTCCGGGTTGGAAGTTGTTGGTGTCGTACTGGCAGGGATTGATCTCTGTATACACGCGATTTCTATCTCGAAGTTGGGGCTACTTGAAGCACGAGAGAGAAGAAAAGCATCTGGTTGTAATCGACACGACGTGAGCACGGCGCTGGTGGCCAGTGGGGCACTGCTCGCAGCTCTGCCAGCATCTTGGATGGTCGCGAACTACGACAACCATCTGACAATCAAAATTCACGAATTTTGTGAACAACACAGAAGCTTGCTACGAACGGTCAGAAGCCTTTCAACCAAACTTGACGGAGACAGCATTTGCGAGTCACGGTGGGCTCCCATAGTAGAGGACGTAAAACTGGTGAGTCTGGAATCAGTGTGCAAAGTGTGCGATATGACATCCGCTAAAATGAGGCCAGGCGGAGCGGCGTCTCGAAATACTGCCCAATGCATTACCTGACGCTTTCAAGGATCCGTCACCAGTAACGTTCCTGAGCTCCCTGGTCATTTGCAGTATTGCAGTCACAGCGTACCATCAGACGAGAGCCGATCCTTATCAGAACATTTTCACGATCGGGGGGGTCATTGGGGTGTGTGCGGCCGCTATGATTACAGGAGCCAGCCTCCAGTCTGTCATTCTGTACTGCTTACCTTGGGCTGCAATATGTACGCTCGTTCTGAGCTCCTGGGGCCATATACTGGCACGACGGTTTCTCTGGAGGCGGGATCAAGGGAATCGAGGGAAGTACTCCAGGTTTGAATTGCAACAGACTGAGTGCTTACTTAATGCAATCGACCCTTCGACTCGCGATCCCGAGAAGCAGGTCTCAGAAAGGCAGTGCCCTCAGTGCGAGTCTAGCCGGGAACAGGACCCAGGTTGAGTGAGATTTGGCTGTTGGACTCTTACCAGTGAAAGTTCTCGCTGGTGAGAACCTAAGAACTCGATGCGGATGAAATGGCCTTCGCGGCCATAGATGTCTGGTGATGAACTTAGTGGGAAACTGGAATCTGGAGGTGTCGGTTTCCTTTTGGTTGTTAAATTTGCTTTGTTTGATCGGACGGAAACAACTGCTCGCGAGACTGTCGTTTCAGGAAAAACGTATATCGAACTAGCTGCCTGACAAGATATTTTCTGAAAACCACGTTTTGGCAGCTCAGCAAGCCGAGAAGTATTACGAAATACCACAAGGCGCTGGTCGTACGATGAATTCAAAGGACCATGTAGACAACGCGATAGTGCGTTCACAGATGCCTCACTTATGGCTCTGAGAGTCACAGTAGCAACAAGAACGCCTTAGAATGTGCCAAGGACCGGAATTGATTCGAATCTGGTCCTGTAATCTTCACTGATGACAGTCACGCTTACTAGGCTACATTGCTTGTGCCTGGATGAGCTAGTGGTAGCAGCAACGAGAAAGCAGAATGCTCTATCAAAAGCCATGAGACGACCGTCAGCAGGGACATGGCTGTCATAGTCTCTGAGTTTTGATCAGGCAGAGGGCTTTACTCATACCCTTCATCGTCAACGTGAACAGTAGTCGGACTGGCACCGTGCAGATAAATTAACTGGAGCTAACATGATACTGACCTTTGATGGAGCGTTCGCCATATCGTAAACTTGATAGTCTCATTCTGCCATAAGATATTTCTACCAGCTCTATTATGCAGTGCCAACATAGCACACACACTGTTCTTTTTTAATCATCCCCGTCCATGCCGACCAAAACGCCCTTTCAAAGCACCAACGCCGCATCGACTCTGCCGGTACAAGACACCTTTCTACCGAATCCTATCCAACCTCGCCCGATTCACCGCAATCTGATCATCAACCTTATCCGTCTTGCCAATAATCCTATCAATATGCTTGTTCTGGCTGTCGATCTCCTCGCCCATGGCCTTACCCAGCTGGTTGAGGGTTCGCGCGCCGCGGTGGATGGCGTCCCTATCATACTCATTAGTACATGTCTTGAAATCACGGTAGTCAAGGGTTAGTGGGAGGATGTACGACTTACAGATTGTCCTCGATCTCATTCTCCATCTCATCATCCTCACTATCCGCCTCAAACTGATACTTCGCCCGATCCGCCAAATTCCTCGACCCCGCAGCCCTCACCACATTCCCATTCAAGTCCCTCTGCTGCCGTTGTCCCCGCGCCGTCGTGCTGTACGCTTCCGCCCGGGTAGCGTCAGCCTGTCGCCGTTCCGCCTGGTGCTTCTCGAGCGCGATCTGGTTCGCCGCCTCCTCGCGCTTCTTAGCTGTGAAGGGGTTGGCGACGTGCACGGCAAACATGGAGCGGTTGAGGGTTTTGAGCTCGCGGGCTTTCTCCTCGGCAAGACGGTTTTGGTTCGAGGCCATGTCGAGGTTGCGTTCGGTGTTGTGGATGCGCTCGCCTTGAGCGCCGAGACGGGCGAGCGTTTCGCGGCCAGTTTGTTCGGCTTGCTCGGCGATGCGGCGGGCGTTGCGGGTTGAGGAGACGTCTTGCTGCTTGATGAAGCGGATTTCGGATTTGGCGGCTTGCACGTCTTCTTCTTCTTGCTCTTCGGCAGTCAGTTCGCGTGGAGGACCAGAGCCGTAGCCACCAGGCATTTCACCCGAGTCGTAGCCTCCAGTGTTGCTGTAGCTAGCATCTCCACCCTCTTGAGGAGGTAGATCCTCCGCAGGCCTGTTGGCAGCTCTTGTAGGAGCGTCGCCAAACAGCGCATTCCTGCCCGCATCCGTGCTCATGGTCTCGTTGCTGTTCGACCTGCCAAGGCCTCCATATCCACCAGCACCGTATCTCGACTGTCCGGAACTCCCAGTCCCGTAAGGATCACTTCCATACCCACCAGTCTGTCCGTACGAGTTGCCCGAGTTTCCATACCTCGGCCGTTCGCCTCCATACCCACCAGGCGGCACAGGGCTCTTATCATAACGGCTCGGCGCCGGTCCATTGCCAGCTGCATATCCAGGCGGCGGTTCCTTCTTACTCTCATTCAGTGTAAGGCTACCGAAAGAGCTCGCAGGCGGTTGTGTGAGGCTGCTCTGACTCCGCATGTATGGGTCATTTTTGGGCGGTGCTCGAGCGGCATATGGGTCATTCTGTGGCGGTGCCTGCGCAGCATATGGATTCGCATTTCTCGCCGCATATGGGTCGTTTGAGGGCGGTGGGACGGCGTATGGGTTGTTGGACGCAGGGGCCGGGGACCCTGATTTGGAGGCCTTGGAGCGACTGCCGAAGAGGGAAGCCTTCTTAGAGTCAAGGTCGCCGTCTTTTTCGCCTTTTTTGAGACCGAAGGGCATGGTGGAGGTTATGTGTCAGTGTGGTGTGTGTCTGTATGTGTTGTGGAGGAGGGTGGTGGTGAAGAGCAGGGGATGTGGAGGTGAAGTTGGAGTTGGAGTTGGGTGTCGATCAGGGCGCAGCTGATGCTCACGCAAGCGTTCGTAGAGTGTGGCTGAGATGCGCATTGGGTTCAGGACAAAGATTCCACGTGAGCAGCGGTGCAGGCAGCACAATAATAAAAGGCGATGTTCATTCACGATCCGTATTCAGTTGTACACGTCCAGCTTAATATATCATACGCCGGCACAGCCGATTCCTGCGCTCATAAGGCCGTTGAATCGCCTGCCTTGCTTTCCCTCCCATTGCCTGCTCCCAGACTGCCATAGTCGAGCTGGATATCTTCGTCTCCAAAATTACACGCCAGGCGCCACGCTCTGCATGACTGCACATCCACAAGCCCAATTGCAACTCCAAGTCACACGTTATCATTCACAACCCAAATCTCCTCTGGAACTCGGTAAACAGCTTGGGCGTGATCTCGTCACTGCTGTTCCCCTGCACCTTCCACAGCACGCCTCTCCTGTCGTAATGCTGCAATAGATCACGGCTGCTGTCTTCGAAGGTCTTGAGTCGTGACCTCCACACCTCTGGCTTATCGTCGTCGCGCTGGATCAGAGCTTCGCCTGTGATATCGTCCTTGCCCTCCACTTTCGGTGCATTGAATGTCGTATTGTACACTCGCCCGCTCGCCGGATGCACCCACCTATTACTCATTCGCTCGGCGATGATCTCAGCAGGTGTGTGAACGTGAATCGCCAGGTTAACCGGCACCATATTCTCCAGCTGCGTCGCCTGCACTGCGTTTCGGGGAAAGCCATCAAGGATGAATGAAGCGTCAGGATGCTCGCTGTATCGATACTCCATATCAAGCTCTGGCGGTATCGTAACATAGCCGTCATTGTGCTCCGCACTGCCGCTCAATTCGGCTGACGCAGCCATAGAGTTCAGGGTGATGGGTTTGATGCCATCAGCTGGGATGAGCCAACCGCGAATGGTGAGTGCGTTGCGAATCAGTCGGAGGATCATACTATCGGGGACGAGGGCGCCGCGCTTCATCAGTGCTTCAGCTTGTATGCCTGTAGTGGTCACGCGACATCAGTGCCGATCTTCCAGACACCGCCATTTCCTCCAAAAGCTGCGGAGGATGGACTGTGACCTACCGAGAGGAGTCTTATTCCTAACATTGTCCCTCAGCAAGTCGCCTGAGCTGATGGCTGCCAACTGTGGGAAGCGCTTCAAGAGACGCTCTGTCTGGGTCCCCTTCCCTACGCCCGGTGCGCCGATGATGATGATTCGGGCGGCCTTGCGTAGTTTTGACGTCGCCATGGTTATGTGATGTGGACAGGTCGGCGCGGTCGTAGGTTCGGAGGTGCTCGACAGATTGGAAGAGTGTCAGAACCGAGTAGGCGATGTTCGGTGGTGAGGAGGACTCGTGGTCGCAATTCGGGTAGCGAAGGCTATCCTCTACCGTAGAGTGCCATGATGGAGTGAGTGAAGGTGGAAATCTGGCAGCGGGTCGTGACGGTGACTGATGAGAACCCTGGGTCGAAGCGGATTGCCGAGAGGAAGCGTTGTGGTGGAAATCAAAGACGGCCGTCTGGGCGACGAGTTATCGCTGCGAGCTTTGATTACCATCGGTCCTTCCACTTCTCCGCACTGACGCCCCACATCCTTTAACGCCGTCCGGCGCCTCGGCAGCTTCGGCTCGCCGGTTGGTGAATGTTCTGAATGCTATGCGATTATTGGTTGCATTTACGATGCACTTCCTTGTACGAGCATGTGACAAGGTATTCGAGTAACAAATTATCTCCAGGCTGAGTGAAGATGTCATCGCAGAGGGAACGTGAACGCTGCGCCTTCCAGGATTAGCACGCACGTGCCGGGCCGCAAAGCTTAACGCCGGTCCCTGATCATCACTTTGGCAGGAACGTTTCTCCCTCAACATCATCCTTCTCTCACCACAACCGCCATCACCATCTCACCCACCACGCATCGACATAGCCGTGCGACATCACGCGGCAAAATCTCTTGCTGCCGGCCAGCATGATGAATTCTCGCTATTCTGCGCAACTTGCGCCCTTATTGTTACGCAGTGGCAACAGAGTAGCATTCCAACGAGCTGCCAGAATCCGTCGCCAGCTGCCTGCCATCGCCATTCTGGTCCCACGACATGCCGTTTCAACGGACACTTCACAACGAGGCCCCGATGGCCAGCCGCCGCCTGGCTTCAACCTCGAGCAGGCTAAGAAGCCCCTCCAGAAGGATCAGGAGAAGGACAAATATGAGGCTAAAGCTTCTGGCGGCGCAGATGCTGTGTTGAAGATACCCACATCAAAGCCAACGGAAAGCGCGCCTACACAGGCAGCAGAGCAGGCTGCACTCACTGAGTTAGCTGCTCAGAAAGCTGCAGAGGACCAAGCTGGCCAGAGCAAAGAGGTGGCTGCCAAGAAGGAGGAGAAGAAAAAGATGACTATCTGGCAAAAGGTGAAGCATGAAGCACAGCACTACTGGGATGGCACAAAGCTTCTGGCCACGGAAGTGAAAATCTCGTCTAAACTGGCACTAAAGATGGCTGCTGGCTACGAACTCACTCGGAGAGAGCACCGTCAGCTTACCAGAACGGTTCAAGATATCGGACGCCTGGTCCCATTCTCGATGTTCGTCATCGTTCCATTCGCTGAGCTACTGCTTCCCGTCGCATTGAGGCTATTCCCTAATATGTTACCGTCCACATACGAAGGTGCAAAGAGCAAGGAGAACAAAGCCACACGACTTAGGTCGTCGAGGAAGGAAGTCTCCAAGTTCTTGCGCCAGACCATGCGCGAGTCTGGTCTTCCTGTTTCTGCGGCTACTGCGCAAAGGGACGAGTTCACTGAATTCTTCCGCAAACTGCGTGCCACTGGCGAAGAGCCAACCAAAGCCGACATCATCAAAGTTTGCAAGCTGTTCAAGGATGATCTCACCCTGGACAACCTTTCACGACCCCAATTGGTCGGCATCTGCCGGTACATGAACTTGTCGACGTTCGGCACAGACGCCATGTTGCGATACCAGATCCGTCACCGTATGAGGCAAATCAAGCGCGACGACCGTGCCATCAGCTACGAAGGTGTGGAATCGCTCTCCGTCCCAGAACTTCAGACCGCATGTGCCGCGCGCGGTCTGCGAACCCACGGCATGAGCCCCGGTCGTCTTCGAGACGATCTTCAACTGTGGTTGGATCTCCGTCTCAAATACGGTGTTCCTAGCACTTTGCTCGTGTTGAGTAATGCTTTCATGTACGCTCAAGGCAAGGAGACCGAGTTCGACAGCCAGCTTTCCGCACTACAGGCTGTTCTATCCAGCATCCCAGAGGAGCTGTTCCACGAAATCGAATTGGAAGTGCACAACGCGGAAGGCGCGACGACCAACAAGCAGAGACTGCAGGTCATCAAGGAACAGCAAGAGCTCATCCAAGAAGAGCAAGAGCAAAGCGAACAGCAAAAGGCCGGAGGGCGCGAGGCGCAGAGCGTAAACGACAAGGAAGACATCGACGAGAAGGAGGAAGAGCAGAGACAAGAGGCCGCGCTTTCGCATCAGGACGCCGCTGAGATGCAGGAGGCGGAATCGGACCTCGAGCGACAGCAGGCCAAATTCGAGAGGCCGATAAAGCCCGAAGAGGCTTCCAAGGTGGAAGCCGGAACTGCCAAGGGTCCTTCGCCGACCAGCGAGAAAGTTGAGACGAAGTAAAGTGCGATGGTATGGGGCGAGGGCGTTGTTGGATATAGACGCATAGAATGGGCTTCGGCGTTTCTTTCTCATTTGTGCGGCGGCCAGACCTTTAGATGGGAATGAAGGGAATGGGCCATTGTGTCACCAATAGAAAAGAATTACCACTTTGGGGAACCTGGCGAGAAAGGATGTGCATATCGCCGCTCCGCTCAGCGAGGGATAACGTGGTTCTTATAGCTGTCAGGAAGAGTATTCAACCACATTGAGTCGATCACCAAAGATTGCCTGATCTCACAGCTCGCATGGCATGGAACCTTCGTTGGTGCGTACCTCAGTCAATCTCCCATCACGAAGCGCAAAGAATCTTTCGCTCGCTAAGATACATTGCACAGTCTATTTCCGTCCTGCAAAGACCCACCATCTGCGCTGTCTAGGGACTGTACTCCGTCTTGGTACTGCGAAAGATCCTGTCTGTGCAACGTGGAATACGATATCGATGCGTGAGGCTGAAGACACGACGGGGTGGAATGTGTGCAAGTTTGGGTCGAGGTTGAGGTATAAGTATCGCTGAACTCGCCATGGGTCTCTGTTCTGTACTTGCATTCGCTACAATGGCTGTCTCATCGCTCACACGTCTTCTGGCCGTGCTGGCATTCCTGGGGATCAGTCCATGCAGCATGGCTCAGAACCCTCCAATTTCGACCTCGAATTCCTTCGTTCTGTATCCATACATTACCTCTGGGAATTTGACGGGCCCGTATCCCAATTCGGCGATTGATAGGTCTCAGCCGTTGAGGCCTTCGAGCGGTACGTATGGAAGCATCGTTGAGGACTTCCTCTCCCACCTCACTTTGGCAATTCACACTCCCTGGCAACGCCGACTGATGACAACCTTTGCGTCCACAGGTCGGACATCCGGCACTTGGACAACCGACTGCTTCAACCGCTTCGTCTTCACCAGCTACGTGCCCACGCACTGCAGCGGCGGAACCGATCAGTGCGGGTATCAGCGATGGAGTTTGAACGACACGTACTCGGTCGACGATGGGCAGACGCTGGTAGGCTACATCTCCGGCCTCTCCTCCTTGCTCATCGACACAGCCACTGGCGATGTTGGATGGACGTCGAGTGAGTGCGGGAATGGGCCTAAGATGGCTGGGTTTGGCTTCGTCGGAGGAGATGAGGAGATCTTGCAGTTAGTGTATGAGAATCAGACGTTTTATACGTGTTGGGTTGATGGGGACATTTACGGGCCAAGGTTGTTTGCGAAGGGCGAAGGGAAGGCCACGCCGGAAGGTTGTGCGGAGGTGCTGTTGGTTCCGAGGTGTGTGAATGAGACGAGTCTGGCGCAGGAGCCTGTGGGGACGAGGTGTTATGTGGGAGGGTTGCCGGGGTGAGAAGGGGCTGGGCGGGTCGGCGAAGCCTGTGGATGGCGGAGGAGCTGTCGTCTGGTCATCGAAGGCACGAAACTCGAAGGCGATCGAAACCCGAAAGAGCGTCTTTCAGATAGAGTGGATTCTTCGTGACGGTATCCCAGGCTCAACATGTTCCTGAGGGAGCCTTACTGACGAGGTTACTGCAAGTGTATGATATTGAAGCGAATGAATTACAGAAAGGTTGTTCGAGCTTGATTAATATTGTCGCTTTACAGGCCACTGGCATCAAAGCGATAAAAGGATTCCAGTATGATGAGGCTCCCCACCTGAAAAGTATCTACCTCAGATAAGCACTATTACATTGTCCCCCCTAATCCTCCCTGGCGCTTCCCCTTCGCGACGGGTACCCTGATATGCTGTGTTAGGCACATCATAGATCGTGCGCAGTTCTCTCTTCCCGCTCGGGGTGTTATGCGCGAGGAACAGCTTTATGGTTCCTCTGTCAGGCTCAACATCGAATTTGGTGAAAAGCTCCTTAATCTCGAGGTTTGCTTTCAGTACAGGAGAAGTAACGCCGCTAGTAGTGATGGTCACAGCTGCAGCACCGGATATGGGCCAGATGTGACCAGTAATCTGTTTTGCCGAGTAAGGTTAGGTCGAACATGTCCGCTGACGTCTACTAGAATGTAGAATCTGGGGAGTGCTTGTAGGAACTACTCACGCGCACACATGGACGGTCGAAGTCCACGTCAACTTTGGCATCTTTGTCTTCGTCAAGGTAAGAAGGCCAACCCTGCGGCTCTGTGAGCCACGAGGGCATTTCTGACGAGTCAGACTCCGACGAGTCGGCTTTTTTTATGGTATAACGATAACCTGTGTGATGAGTGACGGTGTGGCCTACAGGTAAAGTTATAAACCAAGCTCACGACTGACTATCAAAAGAAGTGAAGCAGCATACCATTGGATGTATATCCCTTCTCCTTGACCATTGTGAGTGACAAGTGTAG
The DNA here is from genome assembly GCA_002786045.1 of Zasmidium angulare. Taxonomy (NCBI): domain Eukaryota; kingdom Fungi; phylum Ascomycota; class Dothideomycetes; order Mycosphaerellales; family Mycosphaerellaceae; genus Zasmidium; species Zasmidium angulare. The sequence goes on from NHNX01000032.1 coordinate 35,894, forward strand.
CGGGACGAAGGGTGCGATTGTGGGATGGACACAGCAACAGACCTCAGGTGAAGAAGCTCCATATATGTACCTTGCCTTCCACTGCTTCCCAGATAGGCAGTCACACAAAGCTTAACTCTAAGTTGGAGCATTTTACCCGATTAGGACAGTGTAGAATTGATGTTCCCCACATGCCGCCATCATGAGCGCCGACCAAGCATCAAAATGGAGCATTTAGTGCCGAGAAAGATCCTGTCATGCCATGGACGCTTCACGTGAAGAGGGTGGAGTATGACGTCTTTTCGTCGTCTTCTGGTTGGTTCTGTGCAATGCTGGCGATTAGTTCCTCCGTCTGCGCTTCGACCGGATGACTTTCTCTTCAACTTCGATAGTCTTCACCTCCTCCTCGTGCTCTCGCTTGATAACCTTCTCCAAGACCTTCTCACTCTTCACAGCCACCGCCCCATCCTCCTCAACCTTAACCTCCTCTCCCTCCTCCTTCTTCACCAACCTCTCGCTAAAAGCCCTCAGATTCGCCGTAAATAGCACCGACTGCGCCCACCCAGCCTCAATCCCCCACAGACTTCTAAATTTGTTCCCAATAGCATCGTACGTCTGCTTCGTCAAACTCGAATGCTTCCCTTTTCCAAACTTGTAGTCACGTTGCGCGATTTGCCAGACATGCGTGTCGACGGGGATAGCTTCGCCCCAGCCGAGACCCATCAGGCAGACGCAGTCCGCGACTTTGGGGCCGACGCCTTGGAGGGTGAGGAGTTCGGCGTGCGCGGCGAGGTAGCCTGGGCGGCCGGAGGCGTTGAAGGCGTCGCCTGGGGAGGGTTTGAGGCCGAAGGCGGGGGATTCAGGGTTGCGAAGAGAGTCGAGCCAGTCTGGGGATTTAGAGACGACGATGCGAGCTGTCTGGTGGATGTATTTGGCCCGGTAGCCGAAGCCTAAATTGCGGAGTGTAGCTTCCACGCCGTCTTGTGCAAGGGCGTCTGGTTCGGGGAAGTCGTGGTAGGCTTCATCGTCTAGGTGGCCGAGCAAAGGGCCATAGTTGATGCAGAGCTTATGCACCATTTGGGAAATCCTTGAGATGTTGTTGTTGCTGCTACAGATGAATCCGATGAGTGCTTCCCATGCGTCCTGCTTCATGATGCGGATGCCGGTGAATTTGGGCGCTTTCTTGGCGAAGTTGGGATCGGAGGAAGACCATTGTCGGTATAGGTCCGCGAGATTGGGTTCGATGTTGAAGTAGTGCTTGATCAGGTCCAAAGTGTCGTCCTCTGTAGAGTCTTCCGGGACCGAAGGAGGCTTGGAGGAAGGTGGCGTTGGCGGGGCTTGAAGCGAGATGGGAGGGATTGAGCGGTAGTATAGGTAGTCGGGATCTTGGTGTAAGGAGAGGATACGGTTGTGTAATGCGATGGACCAGACGCCAGCGTCGTTCTTTCGCCATCTGAAATCCAATCAGCAAGTGTCAAGGAGAGCGGCGAGGAGGTTGTTAAGGAGTACCTGAAGGATTGTCCGCATCTTAGGGTGGTGTTGATGCAGAGCTCGGTGAGGCTCATGGGCAATTTCTGCCACTCTGCGAGATTGAGTGCGCCCATCGCGAAAGAGCTGTATGGGGGTATAGGAGGTGATGTTCAAGAAGGAAACACGAATGTACCTAGGTAGATTGGATCGCGCTTGGGACGCGGTTGCGCGTGGCGATCAAGGTTCAGGGTGCAGGGCTCAGACGGACGTCGATTGGGCGAGTTGCGCGGGCGCTACCGGCTGGCTGCATCGAGTGGCCGCCCATTCACTTTCTCGCTTCTTCCTCTCGCTCCGCCATCTTCTTAACAACATCACGTTATGCGGTTTTGAACGCTGTCACGACAAAATGACTCATCAACCATCCGTCCAATTCGTCTTCGACGAAGCAACCCTTGGACGATTCGCCGTGTCAAAGAATCTCTATATCACAGTCCGCCCCAATGCACCATATGACTTCATAGCGACCAGTGCTCTTGTGCTAGACACCAAAACCTCACCGGACCCACGCATTCTACTCATCCAGCGTGCAGCAAGTGACTCGAACCCCAACAAGTGGGAAGCTCCCGGCGGTGCTTGCGACGATGACGACGTGACCATTCTGCATGGTGCTGCACGTGAGCTTCGGGAGGAGACTGGGCTTGAAGCGACTCGCATCGATGCATTGGTGGGAGAGCCTCACCTCTTCACTTCCCGCAGCGGTAAGCGGATATGTCAATTCAACTTTGCAGTGCAGGTCAAGACGGTCGATGGGATGATCCCGGCCGTGGAACTGGATCCTGAGGAGCATCAGAGATTCGTGTGGGCTACGGAACAGGAGGTGAAGGCGAGGAAAGCTGGCAACGTGGAACTTGAGTTCACGTCGAAGGAGGTGGAGAAGACTGTGCTTTTGGCTTTCGATCACTTCAAAAACGGCTGAAAATCATTGCGGACCACGAAAGCCAAACCATGCCCTCGAGGGAAACGACACGTCAATCATACGACACAGTGCTGGATTAAACGTCAAAGTCCAGTCTATACCTACGAGGGGCCTCTACACTATTCCTTCTCTCACTTCTCGCTCTCGATGCCGGATTTGTGGCCGTCGACATCTGAATCTCGATCTTCGCTATCAGTAATAGGACGCTCGACCGCAGGCTGTTCCTCGACATCAGTTTGCTTCTCATTCGACGACACCTTCTGTTCCAACCCATGGTCCTTCACCAGAACACAGAGGATAAGGCACAGTCCCACTAGAGGTAGCAGGCAGATGAACACTGTCTTCAGCGCAGAGCTGTAGGCGTCCAGGATCTGATCCCTCTGCTCCGCGTTATAGGAATCCAGGTTCACCCTCGAGTACGTGCTACTTGCAATGTACGACAGCTCAGCGGGCAGAGCAGCCGCGAGAGATGCCTGCATAACTGCAGCACTGATAGCCAAGCCTACAGCACCTCCCAGCGACCGTAGGAAGTTGCGATTCGAGATGATGACAGCTCGCTGAGCTTTGGGTGCATGCGCTTGCAAGGCCACCAGTATCGGCTGGAAGACATTGCCAACACCGAGACCAGTCACAAGATTGATGAAGACTATCGCCACGATAGATGTGTCGCGGTTGAACATGATCATCAGTCCGGCGCCAAGGACCCACAGGCCAAAGCCGCTCCACAGGACCTCCCCATAGCGCCCCATCCGACTTATGTACTGGCCGGAGACGGCACTGATACCTGCTTGAGCAATGACCAATGGGACGGTCAGAGCGGCGGACACCAGCGGCGTATATCCGCGGACATTCTCCAGATATAGCGGAATGTAATAGAGCTCGGAATAGTACGCCATCCCGAACAGGAAGTTCTGCGATAGCATAGCTGCTATTGGGATGTTGCTGAACATCGAGACTGGAACGTGTCAGTACAGTCTGGAACGAAGGAGATACGAAACGCTTACGAGGTGTCATTGGAAGCCGAGCGACCCAACGCTCCACCGCTATGAAAACCAAAGCAGCCACGCTGCCAATGGTGAGCATCGATATGACCATTGCTGAGCTCCAGCTGAAGTAGGATCCACCACCGGAGATGGGAAGAAGGAGGAAGACGACAGCGACGGTACCAGTCAGGATCCCCCACCAGTCGATGAGCTTCACTTTCTCCAGGCCACTACCTTGCACGGGCTTGCTAGGTACCAGGAACCATCCAGAGATTGCGCATATGGCGCCCATAGGGGCAAGGAGATAGAAGAAGCCACGCCATGTCGGGCCTTGCGCAAAGGCAGCGCTCACCAAAGGTCCGAATGTGTTTCCTAGACCGATGAACGCTCCAAGAATTCCCTGGTACTTGCCTCTCTGCTTCAAGGTCACGACATCCGAAACGATCATCATCGTCAAGCTGTTGATGCCTCCGTTGGCGATACCTGCCAGTGCACGGAAGACATAAAGTGCGACTGCGTTTGGTGCGATGGAGCACAGAATGTCGGCAACAACTAGTAAGACAATCGCCGATAGGTAGACGATTTTGCGGCCGAAGATGTCGGAAAGTCGCCCGTAGAGGACCTGGAAAACCGTATTTGCTATCAACGCCGACGTCCCGGCCCAGGAGATTGTGTCGGCGGCGTTGAGTTCCCGAGCGATCGTTGGCAAAGCGACGGCGATGCCATTCTGGTCCGCGTAACAGATGAAGAGCGAGAGCGATAGAGTCGCATACAAAACCAGTAAGCGTCCTTTGGGCAAGATGTTCGTCTGGTCAACTAGCTGACCCTCGGCAGCGGCTTGTCGTGAAGCCATGTGTGGTGCTTGTGAAGAAAGAATGGAGTTCGTTTGTTTCGTGCGTGCTAACTGTTGCTGAAAGACAAGAAAGTTCTCTCGACGAGAAGTTAACAATGTTCGAAAAGAGGGTCCAGAACGAATATGTGCTCTTTCATCATGCTTCCTGCACGTGCCAAGATGGACTGGCGCTGATGGCGTTTTCCCGGCTGCGCAGGGTGACATCGGTTCGGGCTGATTGTTGATTAGGGACGACGCAAAGGTTGCGAGGGCAGCCAAGGCTCCGGCTTGAACGTTCGATGAACTTTAATCAGGCTTGAGTTTGTAGCTTCCTCAACCGCTGTGACACGACACGACTGGTTCGTCTTGGCTGACATGAGCTTGCAATGGTTATGTGATTGACAGCGCGTTGGTGGGGGTTGGCCCTTTCCAAGCGTGATGCAATGGACCAGGGTGCAACGGAACTCATTGTTGCGGATGAGTCCCAGGGAGCACCATAAGACGATGGCGGATCCTACAGAGTTGTCCTGCCCGGTGTCCCTGACCGTTCGAACTGTCCACCCCTTCACTTCGTTTCAAAGATGGCTACTTCCCTTGTACAGTCTTTAGCCGGTAGAGCCGCCAGCGCCATCGAGCAGGTCTTGATATCTCCTTCAACTAACACGATCGCCTCGAGATATGCCGCCGACCATACCAGGAGCAACGTCAGCACTCCCGCTGTGCCTGCCGTCCTCATGCGCGCTGGAACCTCTCGAGGCGTCTTTCTCCACGCTCGCCATCTGCCCAAGTCGAAGGATACATGGCCGGGCATCATCAGCTCCATTATGGGGTCTCACAACGGGGACCGACGTCAACTCGATGGGGTCGGCGGTGCGACGTCGTCGACTTCGAAAGCTGCCATCATCTCGCCTCCTTCACGGCCTGATGCCGACGTCGACTATACCTTCGCTCAGGTCGGCGTTGGGGAGAACAAAGTCAACATGAGCGGCAGCTGTGGAAACATCTGCAGTGGCGTCGGGCCGTTCGCGCTTGAGGAACGCCTCGTCAAGCCGTCGGGTCGCGGCAAGGTTCGTACATGGCATACCATTCCCATCAAAGAGAAACACATTAACTGAGCAACATACAGGCCATCGTCCGTGTCCATGACACCAACACAGGCGCCATCATCGAGCAGACCCTCCTCCTCGACTCCCAAGGCCGCTACAAAGCCAACGGAGACCATCGCATCAGCGGCTACTCAGGCACCGGCTCACCTCTCAAGATGTCCTGGCTCAAGCCTGCGGGCACCACAGGACCGCGGAAATTCTACCCGACGGGAAACCCTGCCGATGTCATCACTGTTAATGTCCCCGACCTTCCAGGAGAGATCTCGGTGCAGGTCAGCCTCGTCGATGCAGCGAATCCCTTCGTCTTCGTCGATGCGACGTCCCTTCCAAAGGAGATCCTTAGTATGGGGCATGGTGATTCTAAAGTTCTGAGCTTGGTTGAGGCGATTCGATGCCAAGCTGCTGTTCTTATGGGGATTGCGTCGACGGCAGAAGAGGCGCATAATCTGCGTCCGATTCCTAAGATCGCTCTCCTCTATCCACCTGGACAGCCGCAAGCCGACATCCGCATCGTCCCTTACAGTCTGGGCAAACCCCACCCAAGCTGCCAGCTAACAGGTACCATTGCCTTAAGCGCCGCCCTCTCATACCCAGGAACAGTCGCATCGAACATCGCGCAGGAAGCACGAGGTCTGCCCCGGCTCGATGGTGTCCAGGTGGGCGGAGTCCGCAAGAGGATTGCGCATCCTGGTGGGGTCAATGAAGCGGAGGTGTATAACGTGCTTGGCACAGATGGTACTGTGGAGCTCGACAAGGTCAGCGTTTTGACTACCGCACAGCGACTGTTCAAGGGTGAAGCATATGTTCAGAGTCTGTTGTAAAGTGAGGGTGGAGTTGGTGCGAGCCAAGGCTGCGGTGGTGGTATTGGCTACATAGAGTTATAGACTAGATCTGATTAGCGTTGCACGTTTTGCTTTTGGTGCCATTCTCGAATCACGAGGCTTCGGTGATGATGGTTCAAGTCGCTGGAACGCCCCTCAACCAGATTCTGTCGGACTTGTAGTGTAAGCGTGCATCCCACGGATCCGGCTCGTAAAAAGAAGCGTGGGGGTTTGGAAGTGAAGTGAAGCGGTGGCTGCTTTCGGCAAGTCGATGCTCTCGTGAGCCAATGACAGCGCTGTATAGCCTTTTCCCAAAGCGGCAGTTTGGCTGAAGGATCAACTTGGCTTGCCCTTGGCAACGATAAGAGTTCTTGGGTGTGTCGAAGTCTATTTCATAGTGCAAGTTGCGTGATCTGCGCGTGCTGGTTTCGGTCTCCGTTTCAAAACTTTCCACCGCGTCTTCTTGTTTCGGTCTTGGTACCACTGTGTTGCGTGTAGATGGAGACGAGGCTCCTCGTACAGGTCTACGAGACTGATAGATACTGATGGTGAGACTTGGCAGGGATCTTCCGAGGTCAGTATACTCGTCGTCGTTGGTAGGAGAGGCTGAGGTGAGGCAGAAACGAGAACGAGAGTGGACGATCTGCGATGATGGAAAACCAACACATATTGTCTCGATAGATCGAACCATACGAGGTAGGCCTTGGCGTTTGTGCTGTAAGGTCAGCTTGCGACGAGTTGTTGAGCCAATGGGGCTCGCGATCACTTTCTTCGTTGATGAAGCGTGAAGTCTTGTTTGCTGATACATCTCGACGCATGTACCAATCTTCCCAGCTACTGACGATAGATCGCTTCAAGCAGCTAGACAAGCAAGCGACCCACGAGTGAGCTGGTCGAGCGCTGATTCAACCACGTCAAGATATGATTCGAGCGTGGCCTACTCGAGGCGTAGAGTGATGCAATGTGGTTGTGGCGAGACGACCTGACAGGTCCGATGCTCGCCTAACGACACAGACGGATTGAAAGTAAGTCTGATCGAAGGTGTTGCAACCGGTTGACGAGACTTGCCCGGGTGGACGACAAACGTTCGGATATGACATGTTTCCAACACGGATGAAGCTGATTGTGTTCGATGGAGCCATACACCTTCGGCAAAAGACGCCAAACACAGCAATGGCTGCACATCGTACATAGACTTTCGGAAGCTTCGTCTAGCCACGTGCGTGAGCAACGCATTGTTGACTCTCAACCGCACAAGCCCGACTTGGGATGAGGACATGGCGCATTAGCATGTGAAGAGCTGGGTGCAGACGCTGGCAACAAACCCGACAGGCTTGCCAATGGTTGCAGGACTCAACCCTCCGAGCTGACGGCAGGTCAAGTTGTTTATACTTTGATTAGACTGAGCACAAATAAAGGTTCGATGATGTCAATTACACTTCCGTGCTATCGCGTAACGCCAGCCCTGGTTGCCCAAATGTTCGAGAAACCCGGGTCAGCTTTGCAGCTCGGACCATATTGTGCAGCGACTGCAGCATGCCAAGGAGGCTCAACCATCCCACGCACATGCAAAGCGTCCACCAATGTTCCGATGTTGACGTGTCGACGCAACATCTGACTGCGTTCCTTCTCCAAGGCCGGGTTGTAGTGGGAGGCGGGAGGTATTCCTACCGGATGTTTGATCGTCTTCAGCTGCCGGAACGGCACTAAAATAATCGACAGTGCAGGACCGACAGCAGTTGCCGGCCCTGTGGCTTGGTGTGTGACGTGAGTTGCTTTTGAGAACTAGTTGAGCTCTAAGTGGACGACCACGTTGCGACAATCCGACAAGTTTACGGTTGAGAACAGCACGTTATCACGTCCAAGCTCGCGATTTTACGTGGGTTGCCAGGAGTTTTTGCATCTAGGTCTTTGTCGGTTCAGGAAGTACAGCTCCCCTCTACTCTGACTCTGAACTGCTAGTACATTTTGATTCCATGGGACATTTGGACTGACGTTGCGATACTCGTGAGACATCTCATTCTTTAGTCACTACTCGAAACGAACTTTCTCTGATACCACAGCTTGAAAATGTCAAGCAGTCGTGGGAATCGTTCAGGGAAACGGCCCGCCTCAGCGGCAACGAATCTAATCGGCAAGTCCAAGCCTTGTCTGCAGGAAGAGCCGCAACTCCTAACAACCTCTATATCCAGCTGGCGGAGGAGCAGGAATGATGGACGCCCTAATATGCTTTCCCCTCGACACGATTAAAGTCCGCATGCAGCTAGCAAGACGAAGCATCGAAGCAGGCTCCAAAGGTCAAGGATTCATCACGACTGCCTACGAAATCGCAAGACGGGAAAAGTTCTTCGGCTTCTACAGAGGATTAGGAGCAGTCACGGCAGGAATCATACCAAAGATTGGCATTCGATTCGCTAGTTACGACTACTACAAGCAACTGCTCGTCGGAAAGAATAGCACCGGTGCTGCTTCCATGGGCACGACTTTTATCGCTGGCCTGGCTGCTGGTGTCACTGAAGCCGTAGCTGTAGTGACGCCGATGGAACTGGTCAAGATCCGATTACAGGCGCAGAATAATTATACCCCGGATGGTAGCAACCCACTCAAATACCGCAACGCCGCCCATGCATTCATCACCATCCTGCGAGAAGAAGGCCCAGCCGCACTATGGCGCGGCGTCTCATTCACCGCCCTACGACAGGGAAGCAACACAGCCGCAAACTTCACAGTGTATACACCACTAAAAGCTCTCGCCGAAAACAATCGCATCGATCAGTCGGTGCCTCTGCCCTCATATCACGTTGCCTTCATCGGACTCCTCGCTGGCGCTGTCGGACCTTTGTGCAATGCACCCATCGACACCATCAAGACGAGGCTGCAGAGAACCCCGACGGAAGCCGAGCGTGCTCAAACATCGACGCAACGTGTTTGCACGATATGTAGTACGCTGTATCGACAGGGCGGGCTTGCGGCGTTTTGGGCAGGTATTGTGCCTCGGGTGGCTAGAGTTGCACCGGGGCAGGCTGTGACGTTTGCGGCGTATGAGTTTTTGAGGGAGCAGTTGGAGAGGTTGGGGTGATGTGTAAAGTTCCAACAGTTGCAACATACGACTAGAGTAACTCGAAGGCCGGTGCTTGTCTTAGCTGTTTGGTACAGGTCCATGCGCTTGAGTCTAGTCATCATCATGCTATCCATCCAGAAGCTCCCCGCGATTGGAGCTATCCATTGAGCTCTGCTATACACCCTCCCAATGACCCAGACACTTGCAGCAACCATCAACCTCACCTCCATCCTACATACCACCATGGCCCAATTTGCCAACAACTCCTTCCCCTTCTTCCACCTGGCCCGCGAGCTCCGCGATCTAATCTATCATGAACTCCTATACCCCCTCAAAACCCACACCCTCCCCTCGGGCTTCAAACTCACGGCAACCCACCTCCCCAACCCCACTCATCTCCTGCTCTCTCACCAGTTCACGCAAGAATACACCTCCCTCGCCTCGAAACTCTCGACTCTCACGATTGACGATCACTGCCTCGGCGGATCAGGGTATCAATTACCGACTCTCCCGAGGGAGATACTGGGCATTGAGAGGGTGACGTTTAATGTGGCGTGTACGGCTTGGAGGGATGCAGCGGGCGAGGTGGAGTTCCATGATGGGTGGATTAGGGGGTTGTTGGGGCAGATGAGGGGCCTGCGGGCAGGGGGCGCGACGAAGGGGTCTATGCAAGTGGCGATTCATGTGCATTTGGGCAGTGGGATTTCGGCCGCGGAGTATGAGAATGCGTTGACGTGGAGTGGGTGTTGGACAACGGAGTTTCCAGGACTTGCAGTACGCTCTCCTCCCTCCCTTTGCCCTAATCCGTCCATCAAAACAAGCTGCTGTAGACTAATATATCTGCTTAGGAACTCCTCATCTTCCGCGTCGGCATCGGCTGCACTGCCTGGGCCTTCAACGCTCCGAAGACGTTGCTTATACGCTGGTCGAAGGACACGCAGGTCTTCGAGCGGTTGGTGGACGATGTGGATGGCGAGCAGGAGAGAGGTAATGTACGTGCGATGGAGGAGAGGCTTGTGGCATGGCAGGTTGCGGTGGCTTATTTGTTTTCTTAGGTGTGGTTGAATACGCAGGTGAGGTTATGAAGCTCGGAGGAAAGGGAAGTACAGGGCTTTGACTGGCTATGAGCTGAGTTTGCTGGAGACAACGATGCGCCGCATGCATTGCTGTGTTCCGTGGGCGCTGGGTTCCCCTTCTGATCGCCACAATGAGTTCAGGATGATGAATGTAGATGTCCAAACCATGACTACTCTGCCGGCTTGTATCTTTCCATCGTCTTCGAGGCTGGAGGCTCTACTGATCTCGTCAATACACACGTGCAGCGCATCGCAGCATGGTGATTGTTCTTACCTCGTCGCCCTACCGATATATCGGCTCAACCTTTTTCGAAGTTTCTGACCACTTGCCCATCAGCCTCATCATGTGCAGCTGCTCGTAAATGAACGATAGTGGAGCATCACTACTGCTGTCGCGATACACCTCCACATCGACCAAATTCGGGATGCTCGTCCATGACAGTCCTTTGATATATTCAAAAGAATGAGGGTACCTGGTGACCATGCAGATAGAGACGCTTCGTGGCGTTTGGATCTGTGACAGAGTGCCGACGACCCAGGTGCGATGACTTTGGAGCAAGTCGTGATGGCGACACCAGAGATTGAGCCGTAGGTGGAAGACTCCCTTGCGAAGCGCGGGTGGTATCTTGAAAAGAAGAAGGCTGCTCGGCGTCATGTGGCTGATGATGAGAGTGCCGCAGTCTTTGGTGCGTGAAGTGTATTCGGCGGCGAAGCGACGGCTGACGAGCAACAGATGTGGCATCGAGGCGCCTTTCAAGCAGAGTTTGAATTCATTCTGCTCGGCTTTGCTTAAGATGTCTTGCAAGCATTCGTCGTAGATGGCGTCGCGGAGCTCTTGTGCGAGCTTGAAGAACGGGAAAATGTGTTTGGTGCTGATTTCGGTGGTGCGTTCGTCGAGGTTCAATTTAGCGGCCATGTTGCTGATGTCGTCGCAGCATTGATGCAGGAAGTTGGTGTGACAATGTTCGTGTTGGCATGAACCCCTGCTTGGAAGTTCTAGATGGCTGCCTCAAGCTCGCGCTAGCGCAAAGCATGTGACTTAGTGCGAGTGAATTCACAAGGTGGGGTTCTCACGTGCGCTATTATGCTAGGAATCGCCATATCTTCTCATGTCTGGTGGCCCGTGGCTCATTCGGTGTCCTTCTCATCACATGAGTTCCTACTGAAGACAGCAGATCTTCAACCCAGAACTGCTCCACACGTCCGTAGCCTCCATCGATCCCACTCGCTCCACCATCCCATACTCATACCTCCTCCAACTCCGCCTCATCCATATTCCTCAACCACAACGTAAACCACCTCACAACCTTGAAATGATTCGTCACGCTAACCCTCTCATCCACCGTATGCACATGTCCCATCCCATACTCCTTCTCCTTGACATACCCCGCCCCGAACCGGAAGATATTCCTCGTCAGATCCCAATAGTATCGGGTATCTGTGTTTCCACTCATAAGAGCAGGCGCCACGACAGTATCTTCGCCATAGAGAGCGCGGATCGTGCCGGAGAGGATGGAGAAGGGGGTTATGTTTGAGATGTCGGTGGGAGTGACGGGGGCGACGTCGAGGGTGTTCTTTTTGTGGGAGAGGGAGATGGCGTTGTAGCCGGACGGGGTGCCGTCGAAGGCGTGGAGGGTAAGATTGTACTTCTCGGCGATGGGCTTGGCGACGGCGCTGATGTGTTTGGCTACCACGGAGGGGTCGTCGCCGATGTTGATGCGGTGGTTTACGGTTGCTGCTGCGTTCTCTGGGAGGGCGTTGACTTTGGTACCGCCACCAACTGAAAGGGACGATCGTTAGCATTGGGTCTGGAAAGAGAAGGGGGAGGCCATGCACGTACTGATGTCAACCGCCTGGGAAGTCTGCATGAGATACTTAGCCTCACGACTAATCTTCGCAGCCTCTTGCGCCAAATGGTCTGCATGCTTGCACTGCTTCTTGCCCTTGCTCTTGGAGTCCGCGCGCTGACCGAGTAGCTTCTTGAGCTTCTTGGGAAACTCAGGCGCATACTCCGCACCGCACTGCAAGAACCCCAAGTAAGGGTTCTCATCCGCGAGATAGGTCGGGTATTGCTTCGCCTCAATCGCAGTGATGAGCTCGCTGAGGATCCCAATGCTGGTGTGATCCGGCGGCACAGAAGAATGCCCACCGGGCGTCCTCACCACGACAGAGATGTCCGTGTAGCCCTTCTCTGCTACGCCAGGCACGGCATAACCCTTCCCGAACGACATAGTATATCCCATGCCCTCGTCGATGATCGCCGCCACGCCATTCTTTCCATATCGCTTCAACAGGAACGGCGCAAGATGTCCAGCGCCTTCATAGCCAGAGCTCTCCTCATCGAACCCGAACGACAGCACAATCGTCCTCTTAGGCTCCCACCCAGCCTCCAGCAACAACTCCACCGTCTCCAACAGCCCAATCAGAGAATTCTTGCAATCGCTCGCTCCTCGTCCCCAAACACTCTCCCCATCAAAGTACCCACTGTAGGGAGGATAAGTCCAGGAATCCACCGTATCAGGATCCACCGGCACGACATCCTGATGCGCCATCAACACCACCGGCTTCCTCTTCTCGTCGCTGCCCTGCCATGTATACACCAGTCCATGCGTATTGACCTTGTCGACCTTTAGTTCCTTGTGGATGCGAGGGAATGTCGCTTCCAGGTACTCGTGCAGGCCGTAGAAGGCGTCCCAGCGCGGGTCTTCGCCGACTTCGCCTAGGTCATCGTAGGACTCGGTGCGGATCTGGACGGCGCCGGAGAGGCGGGCGATGGAGGCGTTTTCGAAGGCTGGGGTGAAGAGGTAGTCGTAGGCTTGCTGGACGCGGTCGTTGTCGGAGGCGGGCCAGAGGGCGGGGACTTGTTGGCATTGCTTTTGTGAGGCGGCGGTGTTTGGGGAAGGGGAGTTTGAGATCAATGGCGGCGCTACCCAGAAGAGAAAGGCGGCGGTGGACAGTAGAGTGACCAAGACGGCTCGACGAGCTCCATTTCGTGGTGCAGCTGGGGAAGCTGGAGCGTACTCCACTGCAATGGGCAGGCTCTTCTCCATCTTGCGGTAGAGGTGGGGAGAAAGATGGGGAGAGGAGAGGAGAAGAAGAGAAGTAGCAAGTTGACCTACTTACGTACTGAAACGGGATGCATACCAGCTGCCTATCTCGTTCGTAGTGAGGTGATCGGACGAAGATGGGCGGCGGGGCGGGCAAGCAAAGGAAGCTCGTCCTGAGACCTCGTTGGCCGCCCAATGCCATCACATATCGGCCTCGACTAGATCAGGACTATACTGCACTTTACTTCACTATTTCATTCACTTCTCTATCCGATCTCTCGTTCACCGCTTAGCTCACTGTCTCCATCACTGCTGATCTTACGCCTGTCATCATTCTCAACCTTCACAATCCATTCATTGCTTCATTCGCGGCTTCATTTCAAGCTTCATTGCTCCCATCACCTCTCCCTTCACTACTTGCTTCACAAGAGTGTGGGAGTGGTTCACAGACCCCTCAGGTAGTAGACACATACATAGTCACAGGTGTTGCGTCTGTTGCATGGCAGGCAGAGTAGCCGAAGACAAAAGACGCTCTGGCTACGGAGCTGTAGGTATGCCTAGACTGCGGCGAGCAGATCGACTCAAAGTGCAAGACATCCCCATGACCGGTCAATTGTCTATGCGACGGTTCCTGCCATCGTGGCCATGGTCGCCTAGCAGGGAACAGAGAAGGAGAGGGAGAAGATCGCAGGTGTCTCACTCCTGCTACCCTGCGTGATGGCGCGTGCCAATGTTTGAACCACGAACCAAGAAAACAAACCCAACTTTTCATACTGTACCTCTCGTAAAGAAAAACCAAAACCAAAGAACATCCCACTGCTGCTGCTGCCGCCGCCGCCACTGACTTACCGCCTACCGCATCGAAACGTAACCGTGCAAGAGGGAAAAACTTACTTGTACTTGCTGGAGCCTCGAGGCGTCCAGGGCCAGAGCGCAGCTCTCTTCTCGAGCTCGTCGCGCTTGGTTGGCGAGAGCAGGTGGCCGTATAGGCTCACCGGCTCCAACCACGCGTCGGGTCGCGTGTGCGGCAGAGAAGTCGGCATCCTCCTCTTCTTCGACCTCTCTATGATCTTCTTAATCTACTTACGTTATTAGCCAAGAGTAATGGGACGAGGTGTGGTGAGTTGATCTCATGTCATGTCTGTGTATACGTAGACTGGAACGTCCTTGAAGGGCTATCCGCCTAGATGATGGGTTGCTGCTGTTTAGTGCTTTGGGTCTATCATCATTCGTTACCAACCTCTTCTTTTGCTCCAGCGCTGCTGTCGATCGAGCCATTGCGGCTGAGTCGGCGCGCGTCTCTCGTGCGGTCTGTGCGAGACATCAAGTCGTTCGAACCGAGTCTGCTTCTGCGCTTCGGCGGTGGTGAGCGTGAGCTGTCGTCGCGGTGTCGGCGCGGGGAGAGCGACCGCGAGTCAGATCGGCGATTTCGACGTCGAGGTGGACTGCCACGAGTGTCAGAAGAGCTGGGAGATTGTCGGCGCTTGGGTGATTGCTGGTCTCTCCGCTCTGAAGGACGAGATCTCTTCTTGCTATGATGTTCGCTGTCTTGCTCGCTGGCATCTGTGAAGCTCTTGCGTCGGGAAGGCGAGCGAGAGATATCTGAAGGCGATTCGTTGCGTCTATGGCGTTTGGGTGGAGTGCGTGACCGAGACGGTGAACGGTATGAGGGCGAGCGGCGACGTCGACGCGGTGGGTTGTCGTCTCGTCGTCCACGGCCAGCTGGTACGTAGCTATCGAGACCGCGTGGTCCATCTCGACGGCGTGGAGGTGGCGATCGCGAGTCTCGAGAAGCAGGGCGTCGATCATAAGACCGGTCGCGGTCACGATCACGGCCACGACCACCGCCTCTACCTCCTCTGCTTCTCTGGCTTCTCTCACGGTCTCGAATTCGTGCCAGGTCACGGTCGCGCTCGCGGTCTTCTGCTTGACGCTGCAAGGCTTCTTCGCGCGCTTTGTCTTCGGCGAGCTACACCATACATCAGCATTTGTATTGTCATGTCCACTGAAACGATCTCGCACATACCCTCTCTTGTATCAACTCAAACTTCTTGGCCTCAAGCAGCTCTTTCGGGATGCCATTGGGATCTTCTTGGGCGCTCAGGCACAGCTTCCAAAGCTCCAGGCAGAAGGGCGCAGCGTCCTTGTCGAGAAAGCCGGCGAGGTCGGTTTGGAGTTGCTTGATGTTTGGCTGGGAAGAGGGTCAGCGACGTATGTTACGTTGCGAGGAAGGTGGGTGCAGACCGATTTGGCAGCTTGCAGGACAGAGAAGATCATTTCGGTGACGACATCATCTTCGTTGTTGAGGATTCTGGTGACTTCGTTGGACACCCACTTCTGGATGACGGGCAGGTTGATCTTGGTCATGTCAACCTTCTTTTGGAATTCGATGGGGAACTTGGTCGTACGCATTGCCCGCGCGTCGGCGCCAGTCTTGAGGGCGGCCGACATGTTGCCTTCAAGCTGCCAGTCGTGATCGTGAAGGCAGGGTTGGCAAATGTGCGTGACGTGGTTGAAGGTGGTGTGTTGATGTTGTGAAGTTGGAGCTGTTGTTGCTGCCCGCTGGAAATGTAGCTCGCGTGCTCGGCTCAATGGCGCGCGGCCACAAGCGAAACTCAATCTCCCCGCGATCCCAGATCTGCCGTCGTCTCCTTGACTCGCGACAAGTACACCAACAAGACAACACAAGCACGACTAGACCTTGTCCTAAGATGAAGCTCGCAGAATTCCTATCCGATCTCACTTCGCTTCAAGTCTGCGTACGTTATAGCCATGCCTTTGACTCCCAACCAAGACTGACCGCATACGACCTGCAGGACCCCAACGCGGCCCTCGCCCTCGTATCTGCCAGACCAGATTCCTCTGCCAGCGGAGACTCATTGCGTCCATCTGCAAGCAAAGACGATGGAGATGTCGACCTGAAGCGTGCAAAGGACCTCCTCCATCTTCACCGCTCGGTCAAGCTGGCCCACCAGGACGGCACCGATCACGAACTCAACACCGCTCGGGATGCTGTTGCCAAAGTCGTGAAGGATCTCTGAATGCTTCGCTAGTGTGCCAACATTGTTAGGGTCTTGGCCAATGCCTCGATTTGTGCTGAGGACATGCTACTGTCATCAGTCATCCTGGAGCGGACACGGCGATACCGCTAGAGCCGTTTCCCTGGATCCTTCCACCAGCTGCATATATCAACACCAGGCTGTGTGCCAAGGGTCTCTACTCTACATATGCAAACGCTACACGCTACTCCGTCAACATCAACAATGAAAGTTCTTCAGCTCGGCGGGAATGGGAATCTTGGATCAAGGGTGATACCAGCCCTACTTGCTCATGGCCATACGGTAGTGGCCTATGTTCGATCAGCACGTAAACTCCGCGAAAGGCTTCCCGAGGTCGTCGTCGACCGTATCACCATCATCGAAGGCGACTCCCTGGACACTGACGCGGTCGCCGATGCACTACGGCAGTATCAGTGCGACGCCCTTGTGAACACATCTGGAACTCGACAGCCGCGTGGGCAGGAACAAAATCTTGGCAAGATCGTTGCATCACTCATTGATGCTGCGATCCAGGTTGGAAAGGAGAGAGGCCGACCCATTCGCACCTGGATCATCGGCGGCATGAACTCGCTCAACTACCCGGGGACGCCGTACAAGATCCAGGACTATCTTCCTGCATGGTTGATCGAGCATCAGCTGGGTGTGGATAGGCTTATGAGAGATCTATCGGCGTCGAATGTCCACTGGTCGTTATTGTGCGTAGCCATGATGTCTCCAGCATACGATGAGGTCAAAGCGCTTGACGAACCACGGAAACACAATCTACTCGTCAAATCGTGGACTCCTCCAGCTTGGCAAGATCACTGGATTAGGAACATCCCCTTCGTGGGTCCTTACCTCAATCTCGTTCCTGTCATCGCAAGCTATACCACCAAGCTCGAAGATGTGGCGGATCTGATCGCCGAAGATTTGGACAAAGAGAAGTCAGAATGGATTGGGAAGTTCGTTGGCTTCAAGGCACCGAAAGACGAGAAGTCCTCATGAGAATGGAGGTTGTGGCGACATCACTGACTTTCCGTACAAACTGCCGTCCTCGCATCCTCCATCGCAAACCGCACTCTTCCCCGCATTTCGAACGGCTAGCTCGACGCCACCACCACACGAATCTCCAAGTGTGCCCCGGATTAATGTTCTCCTCAGCCATACCCAGTACATCTCCGCCAGCCAAGATGTTTCCGTTCCCGGCTAATGTGGTGCCTATGGCCAGGAACGAGAAGCCAAAGCCAGCCACCGAGTTAGGGCTCCTCGCTCGCATCCGAGAGAGATCGCTCGCAGGACTTAAGAAGGTTACGCCACTGATGAGTACAGATTCGTGCTGACAGTCAGAGGGGTCAAGGAAGCGTTTTTAAGATACATTTGTTCCCCAATCGCGTGTCAGCTCATCTCCATCGACACGAAAATGTTGCTTTCCACACTGCTTGTTGCAGGGCTGTTCAGCCCAGCCGTGCTGGCTCAAGCTTCCTACGGTAAACCATCCTCTAGTGGAAGCAATCAAGTAACCTTCACAAATACCCGCCGTTTCCTCTTCGACGTCGATGGGAACCAAATCGACGCTTACGGCAGCAAGGTCAACTTCTTCAACGGCTCTTACTTTCTCTACGGCAACAGCTTCTCAACCACAGGCGTCGCCTTCGGCATCAAGTCATATTCTTCCGTCGATCTCCAGCACTGGCAATACGAGGGCTTTCTCTTCGACCCGTTCGGCCCAAATCCTTGCGACGGCTCGGGAGGCTGTGGCAGACCGCATATCGTATTCAACAGCAAGAGCGCTCAATACGTTTTGTGGGCGAATGCTGGTTCTTCGGGATATGTGATTGCGACTTCTTCGTCACCGGCGGGACCTTTCACATTCGCGACAAATCGTGCTGTGATTGATCCGCAATTTAATGGACTGCAGCCGGCGGACTTCGCGGTGGAGACACTCGACAACGACAAGAAAGGCTACATCGTCTTTTCGGCCCTCAACTTCCGCGACCCTCGCGCCGGCAGCATCTGGCCGCCCATCTTCCAAACTCTACACATTTCGGAATTGACGAGCGACTTCGCCAATACCACTGGCGTCAGCTATCCTGTTCGCTCAGCGGCCAACGATTTAATCGACCAGGAAGCCGAGTCTCCAGATCTTTTCACCAGGAATGGATGGTACTACGTCGCGGCTAGCAATACCTGCGGATACTGCAACGGCTCTATCGGTCTACTCTATCGATCTCGAAGTATCAAGGGCCCCTGGACGAGACAGATCCTGGCGGGCTATTCCTGCAACGGTCAGGTTGAAGGCGTGCTTCCCTTGACGGACCCTCACACGAAACAGGTCAGCTATGTCTGGCATTCGACCTCTGTCCCCGGTGGTCCCAGGACGGGATTCGGCGGACACATCTTCCAGCCGCTGCACTTCCTGCCCGACGGCTCCGTTGAGGATCTCGACTGCTCTGACAACGCACAGTTCCAAGTTGGCTTCACCCGGGGCTCAGGTGCTGTGGCTACCGGCGCGGCTACCACAGCTGGCGATGGATCCCCTTTGGACGCGGCATATATGCCCATCTGCGACTCGGACCAGTTCGACCTCTTCCAGACGTGGCGAGCTTCCCGCTCCGGCACGCTGCAATCAGTCTCTGTGAACATCGCCGGCGCGAAAGTCCAAACCGTGCCGTTGACTCTTACATTCTTTAAATTCTCATCTTACGCCGACCTCATTGCCTCTGAGTATAAATGGACTGCGCTTGGAAGTGCAAGTGTCAATTCCACCTACCTCAGCTACGTTTTCAATACGACGACTGTGCCTGTCACGGCCACGGCGGGCAATGCAACTGTGAAGGCGGGAGATATGCTGGGACTGGCGATTTCGGGACAGGATTTCACGCCGTATTGTCATTTGGAGTATGATGTGGAGGACGCGGGGATGGTGCTGTATCAAAGGGGTGCGGGGCAGAATTCCTGGAGGGGGTTGAGTGGGAAGACGAGTCCGGTTTATAGGAGGGAGGGGAAGGGGGTCAAGTTCTTTGTGGAGTTTGCTTGAAGGGGAGTGGGTTTGTTGTCTAAGCAGCTAATTTGATGTGTATGCTGGGAATGGAAATCTATCCCGGCTGATCACAGTCGTACTCAATGCTTTTCCACTGGCGTTCCATTCATTGCAACCTTTTATAGCTTAGCCGATGAGGTATCATACTGTGCCGCTTGAGGTTCTACTCTCGGTGGTCGATGTACTTCAACGCACGACTAAACGACGGAGGCAAAGATGCTTCCTCCTCTCCACACAGACCACATAAAATGCAGGCCGACTGACGACTCAGTAATTCAAAGGCCCTCCAATTCGTTAGACTTACACACTCTCACAAGACCCACATGTACCACATCGACTCTTCAAAGCCCGACAACCCGTCCCCTACTTCCAAACGCCAAGGCTACCCACCCGCCAATCAAACACAACCCCCCAATCGGCGTCACAGGCCCCAAAGGCTTGAACGTCGGCCCATCAAGCACCAGCAGATAAATCGAACCCGAGAACATGGTCACGCCGGCGGTGAACNCCCAGACATTCTTGGGCGCGGCTTGTTCGGCGATCAGGATGGCGATGGAGTGGACGAGCTGGTGGGAGATATGTTAGTGGTATGTGAGGGAGGATGGGAAGGGTGGGAGGTGTACCTGGTAGTGTGCTGCAGTCTGCCAATTTGCGATCTTCTCGGGGGCGAGACCGCGGGATTTGAGGCCGTGGGCGCCGAAGGCTCCGAAGGCGACTGAGGAGGCGCCGAGGAGGGTGCCGGCGTACCAGAAGGGGGTTGCCATGATTGATTAAATTGGGATTGCTTTTCCTTGGAGGAGACTCGTTGATTTTGATGGTTCCGAGGAGTGTTGATGAAGTGAACCTGAAGTCAGGCAGGGGCGGCGGGGATGTCTCGGGATTTGGGAAGGTCCGAAGGAGGCTTTCGACGTCTTCTCATCGATGACGAGACAACAATGCATCAATGTCAACACTCTGCGAGGTTTTTGACTTCACCCCGTGCTGGTGGTCTTAGCCATCGTGTGCTATCTGTTTCGGCTGCTCGATGCCAGACTGACTGCTAGACAGACCTGCTAAGCAGAAACATATCGATCGAGGAGAGGAGTATCAACACACACCGATCAGCCCTGTTCAGCCGACAAGAACGACAGCTCAGCGGCCCTCATGAGATACAACATCGGCGAGTCTCAATCACAGTCGAGAAATCGCGTCCGCGAAAACTTTCGCCGAGCAGCGTCCTCAAGCCTTGGGCCAGCCGCTATCAGCAGGGAAGAAGCAGGAAAGAAGCAGGAAGAATCAAAGAACCCGTGTAGTACTGACAGAGTCAAACTCATGGAATGCAAAGTGTGCATTCTGGCTCTGCCTCCCTCGAGACGTTCAAACGATATTATTGCGGACCTCCCCATTACAGGAAAAGGGGACGTACCGCTCATATATGTCGACCGGCTGCACGAAAACTTTCGCCCAGCGACGTCTGGAGCTCTCATAACCACGGTTCGACGCAGCAAGTGTACTGGCCTCGTCGAAGAGCATGTATAGCAGAAAGTCAATGCACGGTAGCAGTAAGACGATCTGCCATAAGGCAATCATAGTCATCATCGATCCATTACGACGGCATGAGCATGTCCACCTCGAGACATTCCAGAGTCTGAATGACCAAGAGCAACATCCACACCACCAGCACTATCCCCGCGAAACGCATCCCCTCCAAGCCAACGAAGTAACAACTGGCAAGCCAGTTTCATGTCACAACCTCGAGATAAGTTCGCAGCACATTCATCTCACTGAACAATGCCGGCCGTCAATTCACACCGAATCTGCAATATCGTCTTTGATTTAGTGCATAAGCAGACGAACCGAGTCGCCGGCTGCAGTTCACATCGAATCCTGAATGTGTTGGTCGTCAGCATCGTGAACGAGCGAGTATATCAAACTGTCAACCAGCAGCAATACCATTCTATTCCATAGTCTCAACAGCCATCTAACAACCCTTCCTTCCATACGATGTCACCTCATCGACGCCAATCAATTCATCGCCCATACATCAGACCAAGACACATCCAAGGAGATACATGAGCCGTCGGTGGGAGTCAGCTCTTGTTTATCATTTATTCCACGCATGCTACAGATCTCATGTTGGTTGGTGATGCTAGTAACTGACTCAATCTCAAAGTCACACGCAAACTTTCACGGCAATGGCAAAACAAATGCCAGCCGATGGGGTGTATCTCAAAATCGTCAACAGTGCCTCCCTGCCTCCCGTGTCTCTCCCTCTCGAGATGTTCACATCGTGTGTGAAGTGGTAGTGGCAGCAATGCAAGGCCATCAGCATCTCATCTTCCTCCCTCTCCATCTAAAACTCCCAGTCCTCATCGACCGACTTAATAGCCCAGTCAAACTTCTCCCGCAGAGTCTTAGAGAAGAACCGCTCGATCGGCACCTCAAACTTCTTCGAAAACACCACCGTCAACCTCGGATCAATGTAATTGATCTTCGATGTCCCCAACGCAACCTCCTTGTTGTTCTCCCGGTCCTCGCTCTGCGTCTTCATCGTCGCGATGCGCGTGTCGAGCTTCTCCAGGTCCTTTTCGTACTTCTCCACCGAAGCGCCTTTGCCTTCGGGCTCGACTTTGCCCTTCTTGAATTCGGCTTTGAGTTTGGCGGCGAGTTCTTCGACGACTTCCATGCGTTCCTGGAGCTCCTTCGCCTTCATTGGCTTCTCGCCGTCGGCCTCGAGCTTCTCGTTTTCCTTGTCGAACTTCTTCTGAATCTTCGTTCGTTGCTCTTCGACCAAGGCATCGTGATGCTTCTGCTGCCATTCACGATCGATGCCCTCGGGGAGATCGAAGAATCCTTCTGGCTTCTTCTTCTTGAGCTTGGGCTCGAGCGCGAGCATCATCTGCTTCACGCGGTACTGCTGGTAGCGCAATCCGTTGATCTTGTCCTCGAGTTTCTCCATGGTCTGGGCGTGTGAAGCGGCAACGGTACGCTTGTGGTTGCAGAGGATAGCCACTTTCCGGTTCGCGTCGTTGTACGCCTTAACCTTCTCAGGCACGCTCCTGGAAGTAGGTCAGTATCACGTCTCCAACAATCCAAAGTAGATCTTACATCGAGTTATCGTTGTGCATTCCAAGCAGCAGCTGCGACATGGTGTACGAAGCATTGTAAGTACGGAAGACCTTCGCGGTCAGACCAGTCATGTAGTTCGACAAGTGCTTGTTGAGGCCAGACGTCGTCAGACGATCGAAGATCTCATCGCCCTCCCGCTTCGGACTTCTCTTGAAGATCTTGAGGTTCTTGAAAACCTGCGCATCGACCTCGACTTCGTCGTAGAAGCGGATGGAATCCTTACCGAGGAAGTCGAACAACACTTTGTTTGGCGGGCTCAGCGTGACATTCTCGAATTTGAGGGAGCAGCAGCCGACTGTATCCGCTTCGTCGTCGCCTTTCTCGTTACCAGCACGGAGGGCGAAGCGATCGATGAGGTAGACAGCAGTGGCTCGTTGACGCTCGGCCATGACCTCAGACTTGAGCTCCTTTTCGTAGTCCTTTCGGATCCGGTCGATGTGCTTCTTCAGCTCGCGGGCTTTCTCGAACTTCTTGTAGTCACTCTGGCCCTTGATGTCGGAGTTGGCAGCCAGCATGACGTATTTGTAGGCGTTGTTGATGTTCTCCTGCCACATAGCCAACCAGGTACCCTCCTGGTCGTGCTTCACCTCCTTCCACTTGTGGCCGTCCGGCGGCTTTGGCACCATTGCCTCCTTTCCGATGTTGATGGTGATTTGCTCTGGCATGACTCGCTTCTTCCAGCGACCAGTCTTGGGGTGCTCGCCACGACCGCGGAAAAGGCCTGGAGGCTCGACACGGAAGTTGCCGACCTTCTGCTTGCGGCCATCCCACATGCAGTACAGGTACGGAGCTTCTTTCTCATCCTTCTCTGCCTTCAGCTTCTTCTTCTCCGCAGCTGGAAGTGCCTTCTTTGCCTGGCGCTCAGCGTCCACGTAGTTGAAGATGGGCTTGAAGTCGCACTTCTCGAACTTGGTGATCTTGACACGATTGCCGTCATTGTCCTTAGCATGGCCGGTCTTGTCAAGCATCTCCTTCCAGTCGGCGAAGAAGTTCTTCTGAAATGTTGGATTCTCGACGTTGTGCGTTGAATTGAGCATGCTGCCGAACGCGTGTGCAATCTCCTCGGCCTCTGGATGCATCGAAACTGGTACACCATCATAGAGCAGCTTCACGTGCTTTGGCAGAGGCTCGTATTCGGGAGGGAAAACCACGCCGTTGTGCTCGAGGGTAGTCCACTTGATAGTACCATCACCCTTCTGTGGATCTTCCCACCAGCGGTCTGTGAAGACTCATTAGCACGAGTTTTCAACTTCCAATCCTCACCACACTTACACTCTTCTTCACCGTCCTCGCCCTCCTCCTCAGGCGACTCCTCCTTGACCTTCGCCTTTCCTTTCTTGGCTGGTGTCTTTTCTTCCTTCTTCACTGCCGTCTTCTTGACCGTAGCCTTCTTCTTGAG
Source organism: Zasmidium angulare (assembly GCA_002786045.1). Lineage (NCBI taxonomy): Eukaryota > Fungi > Ascomycota > Dothideomycetes > Mycosphaerellales > Mycosphaerellaceae > Zasmidium > Zasmidium angulare. Next base: position 59,830 of record NHNX01000032.1, read on the forward strand.
CGGCTGATCGTCTGAATCGGACTCCTCCTTCTTCACTTTCTTGACACCATTCGCCTGTTTCTTAGGTGCAGCCGCTTTTCTCTTGACAAGTGGCTTATCGTCTTCATCGTCCGACTCGACCTTCTTTGCCTTCTGCTTCGCACCTGCGGCTTCGCCCTTTCGGATGGCCTTGGCCTCCTTCTCAGCGCGTTTCTCGATGATGGCTTTCTCCTTCTGCAGCTTCTTCGCGATCGGCTCATCACCTGATTCCTCGCCCACCTGTGCAGCGGAGACCTGCGGCAGCTTTGCGGCCTTTTTGCGAAGTGGTTCATCGTCCGAGTCATCGGCGGTGGTGGTCTTCCGCTTCTTCAGAGGCTTGTCATCTTCATCCGAGTCACTCTCTTCCTTGTAGCTGTTGCCATTGGCAAGTGATGCCTTCCGCTTGCCCGTGGCAGTGCCATTGGTGGTTGGTTTGTCAATGTCCATCTTGTCCTCCACCGGGCCATTCGCCAAACTGATTCCAGGCATGACCGTGCCGTTGGTGGTGCCGTTCTGCTGATCCATGGCTTTGTCTTCGGATTTGGAGATGGTTGCTTTTGACTTGGCTGAAGAAGTATTAGTGATGAGAGCAGGTGATTTGTTGGTGGTGTTGAGAAGGAAGAAGATGAAGAGATGCAGGCTTCAAATATAAGTGTGTCAAAGCATGTGAAGGCGCATAAAAGTGAGGAAGTGAAGTTCGAAGATCAGGTGAGGTGGAAGGAGGCGCAAATTTTGACTAAGTCAGCGGCGGGCGGGGATTCGACTTAGCCAAAATCGGGGCTTCGAGGAGGATAAGAGATGCGCCGAGGAGGATAGACATACCCACGAGCGGCTTGTCGTCTTCAGAGTCGGACATGATGATGATGGTGGGCCACGGCTCGCGCGGTAGTGATAGGAAGGGTGCGGCGAGGTGCGGTCGCGTGTGATGTGATGTTGGAGACTCGACGCGTGCCTTGGACGGAGAGCTGGAGATGGAGCAGCGGGTTTGAGGATGGAGCTGGCGGTTGATGGAAGCTGCGAGCCTGTGACGGAGGCGTGTGATGAGGAGAATGGTGGGGCTGGTGGTTGATGGAGCGGTAGAGACCGTCGGCGGTGGAGGAGAGGAAACAATGAGAGGTTGAGTTGTGAGCAGAAGGAACAATAGCTGGCCCATCCATTTGTCTCCCGTCTCTCAGGAGCCTATTGACCTCCGCGCTACCAACACCACCAAAAGTCACGGTACGCGTCTGTCGGCGCCATGTTTGCTCGGGCAGGTGCTCTTTGAGGAAAGTGACAATAGCCTACAATGAACATATGATGCTATTGTAGGTGAATGAAAAGGACGCCAGGTGCCGACATTGTCTCTGATGCCCATTGTCGCTTCCGTGCAAACGCGCGACATGCTCGTCGTCATCTGCGGCCAGCCGGGCCAAAGGTCGTGACCTCCGGGCGTTGGCTTCTGGCCAGGAGGCTCAATGCCGACCACGACCTCATCCGAAAGCTTGACGCTGCCCTCGACGACGACCCCCATCTCCTCTCCACCACCACCCTCGACATCGCACCCCATCGAGCAGGATGCTGTCCAGAGCTGCTCGTCCCGCCCTCAGGGCCGGCGCCCAGCAATCGCTGCGGTTCGTCCACCTCTCCTGCGCGTCCTGCGCCCTCCGAGACCCATCACAGAAGAAACACCTCCCATACTAACAATGTCATTGCGCTCCCAGGCCTGTCACTGCCACCGCCCCTGCCCTCCAAAATGCCAACTTCGCCACTCTCCGTGAGATCGAGGGCCGTCTCAAGTCCATCAAGAACATCGAGAAGATCACCAAGACCATGAAAATTGTCGCTTCCACCAAACTCACCAAGGCCCAGCGCGCGATGGAGGAGTCAAGAGCTTACGGCAACACCAACAACAAGGTCTTTGAGGAGGCTGAGACCAAGCCAGTGGAGGGTGAGGGCAACAAGACGCTGCTCATCGTCTGCAGCTCCGACAAGGGTCTCTGTGGTGGTATTCACTCCGGTTTGACTCGTGCTGTCCGCCGTACCATTGCCGAGAAGCCTACCGACTACGACTTTGTTGTCTTGGGCGAGAAGTGCAAGGCCCAGCTGAGCAGGAGCAACGCCAAGGAGATGGTTCTCTCTTTCGCTGGTGTGGGCAAGGACGTCCCGACCTTTGCCGATGCTCAAGCCATTGCCGACCAGGTCACCCTCCTCCCCACCGAGTACAAGAGCGTCAAGATCATGTACAACAAATTCCTCAACGCTCAGAGCTACGAAGCAACCATCATTGAAGCCTACTCCGAGGAAGCCATCAAGGAGTCACGTGAGTGCATACAAAGTCTCTCCCACACTCAACAAATACTGACTAACCCCTCCGCACAGCCAACTTCGCCGCCTTCGAAATCGACGACGAAGTTCTCTCCAACATGCGCGAATTCGCCCTGGCCAACTCCATCTACTGGGCGCTCGCCGAAGGCCACGCATGTGAAATCTCCGCCCGCCGCAACGCCATGGACAATGCCTCCAAGAACGCCGGCGACATGATTGACAAGTTCCAGATTCTGTACAACCGAACACGACAGGCCGTCATTACTGGCGAACTGGTCGAGATTATCACTGGTGCTGCCGCTTCTGAGGCTTAGATGGAAGTGTTGTGATTGCGGAAGCGAGGTGGGATCTGTACTTTGTACATATAGCGCTGGCAGAAAGGCCCAAATAAGAGTTTCTTTTGTCTAGAGATGCCATCGCTTGAAGCGAGTCAAATCTGCTTCGTAAGCTGGGTGGAGGTTTGTGCTTGAGACTGTGAAAGTCAAGTGTGACTGCGAGCCCAGGTGATGACTAGAGACAAGCTCCAGAGACATGGTGAAGCTCGTAGACTTGAACGCCGAAGCGCGGATCCCTGACATCTGCGCCTTTGACTGTGCTGCTGAAACGGCAGGCTGACATGTTGAGCACATCTTCCACTGTGGAGATAGTCGTGCTCGTAGACATGTAGGCTGTAAGGCGAGAGTTTGGCGCATTGTCCTGATGCCATAAAAGAGGTTTCTTGATACCATAATGCTACACTCCCCGCCCACATCGTGATCCCAGATGATCGCCAATGCTACATGCACGATGCCCGCTCGCTAAACTCAATGTTCCCATTGTAAAGTATTCATACAATCCCACAATCCCGATTTCACCTTAGTCGTGCATGCCCGGGTTCTCAGTTCGAGCAGCACAATCGATACTACTAAATCTGAGATTCATCAAACCCTCATCCTTCTGAGCGCCTTCATCAAGCCCTGCGTGAACGCAGTCCGCTCTACAAAGAACCTCGTCAGCGCTGCACTCCAGCTCGGGTAACAAATGCGAGGAAAGCCTGAGACTCACCCTTCAACGAAACCTCGCCCGACTCAGCCTTCTCCAACGGCGTCCTCGTCACCATAGACTCCAGCAGAATCTCCCAATTCATCCACTCGGGCGAATGCCAACGTTTGAAATACTCGAACAGTCGATCCCCCATGATCTGAGGTCTCTTGCATCGAAATGGAATGCTATAAGGCGCCAGCACCGTGTCGATGATGCAGTTGGAGGAATGGTCGTGGAGTTTGACGTGGAGTTTGCCGCTTAGGGGGTCGACGACGACTTGTGTTTTGCGGCTGTCGAGGAGTCGGAGGGAGCGGTTCGAGCAGTGATTTCGTAGGAGGACGAAATATTCGGCATTCCGAGATGTGCGGCAGGTGATGAGGAGGCCTTCTTTGAGGTTTTTGGGGAAGAGTTCGTATGTCTTCGTGAGGGTGGGCGGAGTGTCGATGATGTGTTCGACGTGCCAGTGGAAGAGGCGTCGACGGATGAGGGGGGACTCGCAGGCTACGTGTAGCCAGGTTTTGGAGACGTGCATGGCGATGATGAGGGAGGGGATTGGGAGGTTGAGGAGGATCTTGTGGACATATGCGTTAGCACACAATCATTCAAAGGTTCAGGGATTCGTACAGCTTCGAGAATAATGGTTGGTCTGTTGAAGATCCTCGTCCATGGCTTACGATTGCTCCCAGGGCCATAGTGAGGTCGTCGTGCGAGTGCTGGTCGATGGGCTGGGGCGATAAGGCGGCGGGAGGCCAAGGTGGTTGAAGATGTCGTTCGTGATGAAGTTGCTGGCGTTTGAGCCTGGGTGGGAAGCCGGCGAGAGGCAGGGGTGGTCGAAGACAGAGTCTGTGATGAAGGCGCTGCTGTGCTCATGCTGGAACGCTTCTTCCGATGATCAAAGGGTGATGTGGAGGACATTCTTTCTTGGCCGCAGATTGATATGACTTGTAGAGTCTTGTCTGCCATCGTTGGTATAGAGGCCGTCTATCGCTGTTGATACTGTTTATCGGGAATATCAGGACTATATCGGAACGGCGTATCTTATCGGCCAATGAAGTGCTCCAGATTGGCCACAAGGCTGATAAGCATGTGCTGATGGATGTAAGTGAGGCAAGAGCGGTGCATGAAGTCCTCTACTGATACTCTTGCCGCCCGAAATATTTGTGCGAGTTCTTCGCGTGCGATGAATCTGGAAAGGGAGCGGAAATCGAATAGAGTTCGTAAGCGAATACAGCAGCAAACCAGATGTTATGACTTCTGAATAGTCGAAGTGCCAACGAGGATATAGTCCTTCTGGAGAGTTATCGTGGTGATGACCACGGACCAAAAGCGTTGCTCTGCTCCCGCCAGTGGCTTGCAAATCCCATGCTTGGCAGTGTGAGCGCATACGGTAATGCCAGTCGCTATGCAGAAATTTCTGCTGATGCGAAGGTAATGAGAAATAGAAAAGGAGTGGTTGAAATGTGGAAGGTTGAGCAAAGCTCAGGCCTCGCAGTCTTGGCACCGGTTTTCCAGCCCTCATCGACTATTGCGCGGAAGCTGGCGTGCATCCTCCTTGCCTCCTTCTCTTCCAACGCATCTCCAGGAATCGCCTACTATTCAACGTAGCCTATCGCAAAGTCGTTTCTAGCGAGCTGAACGACGAACACGTCTGCGGCTCCAAGGACGAGGATGTCGATCCATCTGGCAGCAAGAACCTTTCCTACGCGATGCGCACTCGCATAGCTCCCGTCGCGCTTCAGCTGCGCTTACGTTCAGGCCCACCACTACCTAGGTAGGTATGGCCTATAAGTTCGTGTGTTCGCCTTCGCAAGGAGCATAAAAGGCCAGCAACGGTGTCGCGCTGGTGTCTGCAATCCGCCGCAGAAAGCTCGACATGTCTGAACAGCCAGCCCAGGTGGTCTTGTACGACCTGCCTTCAAAAGGCGAGCACCCACAATGCTTCAGCCCGAATGTGTGGAAGAGTATGCTCAAGGCGGACGGAGATGGGATCCGAGCTGGCACTGATCTCACTTAGCACGAGCCGCCCTCAACTTCAAAGGCCTGGATTACTCCACCGAATGGACCGACTTTTGCGATCTCCACGAAAAGCTCATCTCGTTCGGCCTCTCTCCGAACGAACCAGAGGAGTGCATCTTTCGCTACTCCAGCCCGACAATCAGACTTCCCGATGGCTCGTATGTCATGGAATCTCGTCACATAGCCGATGCGCTGGAAAAGCTGCAGCCAAGCCCTTCCCTCGGCCTGAACACTGGCTATCCTGAGCGCGCTCAAAGCATCGTCGACCTTCTGCTTCGTTCAGTCGTCGTTCCGTTCATGTATCGGATTCCTGACTGGTTGTTACGCCCGGAAGGCGCCAAGTGGTACCATGAGGAGCGACAGAAGCTGTTCGGCGGCATGACCCTTTACGACTTTGCAGACCACCCAGAGTTTGCTGGTGAGAAGGCATGGCAGAAGGCTGAACCGGCAGTGAAGATGCTCAAGGACCTGCTCGCCGAGAACCCATCTGGGCCGTTCGTGATGGGCGATCAGGTCAGCTATGCGGACTTTATCATCGCAAGCTACTTCAAACTGTTGACGAAGCTTGATAAAGACGGCGATGCATACGGAAGGATGGTGAGATTCGACCCAGAGTTTTCAGACCTTTACAAGGCTTGCGAAAAGTGGTATGTGAGGGATGACCATTGATGGTGAAGAAAGAGATTTGGTGAGCACGCCATTCACAATCAAGTCGCCTCGTATTGACGTGATGAGTGGTAGGAATCCTCAGCGCTGTTGTTGAGACGCTTCGTACTCGCAGGAGCCCGGAAGAGTGGGTGCAGTATGTAACCACCAGCGCACGCGAGAAGCACTCCAGTGGCACAACAAAGCTCCAACTGCTCTTTCCGTGCGACATTCTACGTGCTCTCGCTGGGATGTTCATCGTACCTGCCCGTTGTGTCGCAAGAGCAGCGCTACCGTTACATTGTCACGCAGCTGCAAATCCGCTAACCAGATAACGTCACTTTGGTCAAATCAGCTGCCACTCGTACAGACTGACTTTCCGTAGCCTCGACCCTGCGCGTGGCCGTATACGAACATGTTTTGATACTTGAACCCTTGTGGCGCCAGACAAGCATCGAAACAAGCTCGACAAGCTCAAGCCGCGAGCATGGCAGACACAACGTCTAGTTCGGACGCAGCACGGCTGCGAGCACGCGCAAATCCTATCCACGAAGACGAGAAGCAGAGTTCGATATCTTCAAATGTCCAAGCTACGGGAGTTGAGGTATACCCAGAAACCTCAAGCGACTTCCCTAAAGACCAGCTAGTCAACGAAGAAGTCGTCGAGACCGACGCCGACCTCGAAAGCCCCCAAGATCCGCAATTGAAAGACATTCCTCCACAGGTCCTGCGAGTCGTCAGTCTGCACGACGATCCTACCGAATTGTGCCTAACCTTCCGCTACTGGCTCCTCGCCACCATCTTCGTCGCCCCAGGCGCATTCCTCAGCCAGATGAACAGCTTCCGGACCACCTACGCACCCTACTCGGTCTTCTTCGTCCAGATCGCGAGCAACTATGTCGGGATCTGGTTGGCCAGAGTCCTTCCTACGAGACCGATTTCGATACCTGGAACGAAGTGGAAGTTTAGCATGAACCCTGGTCCGTGGACTACGAAAGAACATGTACTGGTCACTATCACAGCGACTTCTGGCGCTATCGGCAATTTGGGGGTCACGCCACTCGCGCTGGCAGAGCTGTACTACAACCAGCGTGTGAACCCTGGCGCTGCGCTGTTCTTCATGTTCTCAATCGTGTGGACTGGGTACAGCTTTGCGGCTATCGGAAGACAGATCTTGATGTACGAGCCAGCTTATCCCTGGTTTCAAAGGCAAGATCTCTCCTTGCCCCTACTATAACTACCGTGCCGTTGCTGACTAGGCCCAGCTTGTGCCAGAGCGCGCTTTTCGAGACACAGAAGAAGCAGCGTCAAGCTCCCACTAAGACGGCTCGCAAGCAGATGTGGGTGTTCTGGGGTGTTCTATTTGGAGTCACGCTGTGGCAATTCTTGCCGGAGTTTGTGATGCCTTTCTTTGGGTCTTTGGCGTTTCTTTGCTGGGTTGCGCCTCATAATAGCGTTGCTAACTTTCTCGGATCGGGACTGGGTGGTATGGGTTTTCTAAACCTCACCTTTGACTGGGCCAACATCAGCAATTACAACGCTGGCGTCAACCTCTTCCTCAGCCCTTGGTGGACCCAGGTCGTGCTCTTCCTATCTTACGTGCTGTGCTGCTGGGTGCTGCTACCGGCCGCACAGTACGGCAAGCTCGGATCTTTCCACTTTGGTCTGCAGACGAATAGACCGCTACGAGAAAACGGTACTCTCTACCCTGTGACCAGCCTCGTCACACCAGACAACACCTTCAATCAGACAGCCTACGAACTGAACGGTCCGATCTACCAAGGCACGCAGCAGCTGTGGTCAATGTTCTTCGACTACGCCTCGTATATTTCGGCATATGCCTGGATCGCCTGCTTCGGCTACAAGCAGATCACGTCCTCATTCGCAAAGTTTCGAGCGCGACAGAAGAATCCAGGGGAGGGTATCAACCATCAATACACTGATCGCTTGAACATCCTGATGAGAAGCTACAAAGAAGTCCCATTGTGGTGGTACGCGGTTCTGTTTCTATGCTCCTTCGTGGCACTGGTCACATGCATAGCGACTGGCAACCTCTTCATCCCCGTCTGGACCTACTTCGTCGCCGTAGCTACCGGCGCCCTCACAATTATCCCCATGGGCTGGCTCTTCGCAGTCTCAAACTACCAACTCCCCATCGGGACATTCAACGAACTTCTCTACGGCGTCATGCTACAAGGCGTAGGCGGGAATCGCAACCCAGCCGGTGCCACGATCTACAGTTCTATCGCAGGTGACGCCTGGTACAGAGCACAATACATGATGCAAGACCAGAAAATCGGCCACTACATGCACATCCCACCCCGCGCCGTCTTCGTCTCCCAAATCTTCGGCACGATCATCGGCGTCCCTATCAACTACGGCACAATGCGCTGGATCCTCGACGCCAAACGTCCCTACCTCGACGGAACCCTCACCGACCCAGCACACATCTGGACCGGCCAAACCATCGCCTCAGCCCTCAGCACCAGCGTCCAATACGTCCTCGTAGGCCCCTCCCGCCTCTTCAAAGAAAAAATCTTCGCCCCCTTACCCTACGCCTTCCTCGTCGGCGCCGTCGTCCCCCTCATCATCTTCACCCTCCACCGCCTGCTCCCCAACAGCAAACTGAAATTCCACCTCTGGAACTCCACAATCTTCTTCTCCGGCGCCTCGACTTTCTACGGCAACATCTCCACGGGCTACTTCAGCCGTTTCCTCGGCGGGTTTGTGGTGATGTTCTGGGCTTATCGGTATCGCTATGAGCTTTGGAGTCGGTATAATTATATTTTGGCGGCCGCGTTTGATGCAGGGTTTAATTTGAATATGCTTTTGATTTTTCTGTGTTTTGGGGCGGGGAAGGTTATTACGATGCCGAATTGGTGGGGAAATAATGCGGAGAGTGTTGAGAGGTGTTTTGCTTTGCCGAATGAGGGACCTGTTGAGAGTGGTGGTTGATGAGGGTGATGTAGTCCCATCATCGACTCTCGAGTTGCGAGGAGCATTATGAGTCAAGACTCGAGTGTGAGTACAGGAGCAAGTTCCCGTCGTGAGCAAGCTGATCTCTTCGTGTTTCCAAGAAACCTTGCACACGTAGAAGACACTGTCTTCAGATTGTTCTGCGCTACGTTCTGGAAAAGTCAACGTCGCGCCGTAGGATTCGTAGGATTTGCAGTCATGAGCTGTAGCGGCCCAGACATCGATCATGCAGCCACACGCTCAAGTCGGCTTGATCATCAGTACTGGGTGTGTCGATTATGCAGCCACATGCATTTTCGAGCTTGGTGATTGGGCTGGCCAACGCCTATCAAGTCATGTGCACGGAAGGTTGCCAAGATCTAGCCCTACGATGTTTTACCGACGGACGGGATGCGCAAAACAAAGTACAAATGGCAGAAAAAGGCGATACCGCTGTTCACTTCTTCTGCTGTACTACGTTGAGCACTTGCGCAGGGCCGCAAAATGGGGGGAGACCACGTGCTCATTGTACCTTTGACGACTATATTCACACCACTGCCCGATTGTCTCCGCCCAACCTACACACTGGGAACTGGAAATGACACGGTCGTCTTGAGGAACTCTTCCAGTTACCACAACACCTTCATCCATGGATACACAAGTGCTTGTTATCCTACCTCGGCTGACTGGCCTTTCTATTCTCGAGCGGTGCGTAGTGGTGTCGTCTACTCTCCAGGAATCTGTCCCTCTGGTTGGGACACTGCAGCGGCGGCTATCGAGCCACCGTATACCACGGTATCTTGCTGTCCAACGTAAGCATTCACAACTAGATCTCGTTGCCGCATATTGTAACCGCTTTCTAGAGGCTGGCTCGTCACGAGTGCGAGTGTTTATTCTTTCGAATGCTACGCTTTCCTCTTGGCCGCCGTCGTCGTTAGTGACGACCAAACGATTACGTACAGCAGCACAGGAGCCGCAGGTTACGGACTTGTGAGCGGTATTGTAGTTGGACAAGCCGACAGTGACAAGGCGCTCTTAGCTAGCGTCACAGCACCTTTATCAACAACATCTACCACGGGTGCAACCACCAGCAGCTCCTCACTTTTTCCCACGACAGCTGCACCAGGGCTTGCTATCGGTAACGCGGGCGCTCCTACCGCTACAAGTTCCCAGGCCTCGGAAGAGCCTACACCTACGCCCGGACTGTCCACAGGCGCCAAAGCAGGCATCGGCATTGGCGCTGCAATAGGGGCCCTAGCGATCATCGCTGTGGGCGGCTTCCTCCTCTGGCGAAGGAAACGTCAACGTAGACCTTCACCGGAACAAACGCAAGTCACAGATTCGACTCGCTTCGACAAGGCCGAGCTTTCTGGCGAGGGAAAGCAGGTGCCAGAGCTGAAGGCATCTCATATTCATGAAGCCGATGGGGCGGGACGGCCGGGCGAGATGGACTCTACCGTCAGAGCAGAGCTTGAGGGTGATTGGAGAGGGTGGGAGGTTCCTGGCCATGTGAACAGATGATTCACTCGTGATGCCGATGTACAGATTTGAAGGCGTGTTCCAGCTTACTCAAAAGGCTCCAGCTTGACTCTTCAGGGTCTGGTTATTGAAAGCGACTATGTCCATCACCACAGTGAGAACAGGCATGGTTTCTTCGCTGACAGTGCGCACTCCAATCTCAGTTTGCTGTTTGTACCGGTTGCTCCAGGTCCACGGTACGATGGTATGTGCCTAGCCAGAGTTTGAACGAAAGTTTGGCTCAGGTTCTGATTGTCATCCGTATCTAAGATCAACAACCACCGCCACCACCTCCACAGCCTATAGACTAGATCAGCACTTTTGTCAAGATACGACGAGCAGTCTCGAATCCTACCTGCTCCACCGCCACCAAAGAACGAAGGCCCGATATGTCTTGACCGATAGGTGTGTGCGGTCCTGACCTTTCGTGCTGTGTCGAACTTCAGCGGTTGAGTGTTAAGATCAGTAGATGGAAGTATACGCACGAGCTGATCGACTGGTATATGATGGCTTTACGTGGTAGTAGGATGATGTCTTGGGGTATTGATAGTAAGGGGAAGGCTTCGAGCCGCCGCAACCCATGTTGAACTGAATGGAACGTGTGTTGAAGGAGGTGAGTTTGCTCTTCTGCAGTGTTTTGAGCCCTTCAGTGAAAGAGTGTCTTCAACGATCGAAGTTATTGATGAAAGTGGTCTAGCAGTTTGTAGGAGGAGAGATGCCGTGGATACTTATGTCGGTTGCGGTCTTCCTCCGGTCGAACCTCCGATTGACGACTCTTCGAATGTAGCAAGGCTTAGATGTCATGCAAGTATGCCTGGTCCAATGGCTTATCGGCGCAAAAGGCTAGGAACATATTCGATGAGTTGACCCATGACCCGTGCTCAGCCACCTCTGTGATCTCAGAGGCTTGCAGTGTGCTATGTATTGGTGCCTCAGGCATGTGTCGATAAGTGCGCATTGGCGAAGGGGCCCGTGCCGTTGAAGATCGAAAGCCTCGGCAAATTGGCGTGCTGAGATTCAACTTCAACCTCGTCAAATGATGGAGCATGCTGTGTGATACTTGCACCGCCATCTTCGCAGATGGCTCGTTCTTCGGATGGGCGGAAAGCGTGCAGCTCGTGTACTTCCGCGATGAATGGAGAGTCTTGACGACTGTCTGGAAAGACCACCACTGTTCCCTGGGAGCCCTTCGGCAAGCCGCCGCGGAACATTGCTACGTCTGCTCTCGTTTTCTCAAGCACGTCGAGAGTGCCAACGATGGTCCTACCTCTTATCAGCTCAATGTGAGGACTGGTACGCCGCTTCAGCCTCGAGAGTTGAGCGATGGACTTGTCTCTGTCGAAGGCGCTTTTGGACTGAGCGTCCGACTGGCGCCATCGAATGCTGAAGGGCGTAGTGGCTTTACCGTGCTCGATTTTGACCTGGACGAGTTTGAGGACGACCGCCATGCTCTGGAACTCGGTCGGCGGTCTTTGGAGACAGGCACGACCGGCAGTCCTCCTTGCCTTGATCTTGCTCAGCACTGGCTTCGTACCTGCCTAGATGGCCATCAACTTTGCGGTCTGACCCGCGAGCCTGAATGGTACCCCTCAAGGCTGTTACACATCAAACCAGATTCTGACAGCGTTCGACTGATAGAGACTACACATCATCAACCAAGTGGATCGTACGCTACACTCAGCCACTGCTGGGGCGCCCATCCCATCGACGTCCTCACTCCTGACAATATCGACGGTTTGAAAAGTGTTGGTAGGCCAATCGAGGACTTTCCTCGGTCATTTCGAGACTTCATTCGGACCGTCCTCTTCTTCGGCCTATCATATGTATGGATCGATAGCTTCTGCATCCTGCAGGGAAGCTCGCCTGCTAGTATGCAAGACTGGGAGCGGGAGTCTTTGCTCATGGAAAAGGTCTATGCGAACGGCGTTGTCAACGTAGCCGCCAGCTCTGCTCAAGACTCGCGCGGAGGCTGCTTCCAAGGGAGGGCGAGACTCGAAGGGCTGCCTCACAGGCTCGATTGGCGGCCGGTGATCGACCAACCTCGAGGAAAGTCCCTCAGGTCCCGCTCGTCCTGTGACATGATGAACTGGATATTCGACGCACGATCAGGCATGGATCGGCCAATGTCGCTTCATATAGAGCTGTCAGGGCTCCACGATGATCGAACCTTTGCGCTCTCAGAATATGGCAGTAGTGCAAGCGTACTCGACCAGTTTGGCAATCATCACCTCTTCACGCGGGCGTGGGTGGCTCAAGAGCAAATGCTTCCGAGTCGTATGCTGCATTTCGGCAAAGAGCAGATCTGGTGGCAATGCCACGAAGCAGCATTGCTGTCCGAAACCTTTCCTTGCATTCGGCCAGTACGTCTCCAAGCAGACAAAAGCAACCCTGCCACTGCACTTCGGCCTGGCGTGCTTGAATCACCTGCACCGGGATTAGCCCACCTGTGGTCGCGCATCGTTAGTGCGTACACCCGCAGAGGTCTGACGAAACCTGATCAAGACAAGTTGCGAGCGATCCAAGGTATAGCAGACCGGATCATCAAACGCGGCACTGATCGGTATATTCATGGGGTTTTCTGGCGACAGCTACCCAGGGCCCTTTGCTGGGCTCGAATGGCAGGTGATGCTCACCGTCCGCTGGCACTGCGTGCACCTAGCTGGAGCTGGGCTTCGATGAACGGCCAGATCAATCTTATGGACGGCTACGACCCGAAGGTGTCAACGCAGCTGAACCCTCTACCTCAGGCCCTGCTCGCCGCAGTAGTGACTGTCGTTCCTTCCGACTTTAGCGACTCCGATCAAGGGCAATGGGCCCGTTTGGCGTGTGTGGGAAAACTGCTTCCAATGGCTCGAGCAGTCGGGCACGACCTTGAGTATGGCTCCAGGATGTGTACATTCCAGATTGGTAATGCCTTGATCAAGGTCGAGCTTGACAACGCTGCCAAGAGTGGGTCGGATCTCGATCGTGATCTTCACTTTCTGCCTATCTACGAGAGAGGCACTCCAGCTGAACCAGTAGGTGTCGCTCTGGCGAGCAACGGCGATGGATCGTTTTCCCGGATTGGTGTTACGAAGAGATATAAACCATCTGCACAACCGGAGATGTTGATGCACGCCTATCGAGCTGCGAAGTCGAGACTGTTCTTGTTGGTCTGAGGCTTGATCGGACTTGTGCTCTTGTAGCCGATGGAACTCGTGGCAAGCACGGTATAAGGCCTGTATTCGAAAATCAACAGGCAAGTGCGACGTATATATCTCGCACGCAATATACATGCAGCCAAGATGCCAATCCCTGAACGCCTCACGTTTCACACGACTTCATCCGCCGCATGCCGGGGACGGGATCAAGCTCTCTCCGAGAGGACGCTATGATACGACTTGTGCAGTCACCGCAATGCACAAGCCACCACACAGCGTCGAGAAACAGGGAACACGGTGGTACATGAGCGGCATCGTGTAACTCGTCTTCACACGTGGTGCGTTGTCGACCCGGGGCCTAATCTCGCCAAGTCCGCCTTGTACCACCCCCTCGAACTCTGAATATCTCGACAATGGGAGCCCGGCGCCGTGGCCGTCTGTCGATGACCGCCACCATCCGCCGCCACAAACAGGACTTCTGGTCTTGATCAGTTATGCGGCTGTTGAAGACGGGGCCTTTCGTCTCTGGACAACCTGCTACGCTCGAACTGCACGAGTTTCGCGGCTGCACGGAACGCTACGCCATTCTGTCGCACACCTGGGGCGGGGCGGCTCACGAGGAGATCCTGTTCTCTGATTTGGTGGCCCATTGTGACGCTGGTATCAGGAAAAGTGGAGGATGTCTATCGGTCAGGCTCGATGTCGAGCAGTCAATTAGGGAGAAGGCTGGCTGGGCGAAACTAGCGTTTGCCCTTGAGCAGGCTGATGAGGACGGCAAGAGCTGGCTGTGGGTCGATACGGCCTGTATAGACCGCAGCAGCAGCGCTGAACTGGAAGAGGCCATCAACTCTGCTTACGAATGGTACCAGCGATCGGCCATCTGCTACGCTTTCCTGGGAGATGTGACTTTGCTGGAGTGGCACGAAATGAAGTATGGCCAATCAAGGACTCTCAAAAGCCGCTGGTTCACTCGTGGATGGACACTTTCTGAGCTCCTTGCACCTGGTCACGTCGTGTTCTACTCTATGGAATGGATCCGACTCGGAGACAAGCATGAACTTTCTGGCTTGTTGTCCACAGCAGCTGGGATCGATGTCGCCGTGATCGAAGACAACAACCTGGTCGAGGCCCAATCCGTTGCAAAGCGTATGTCTTGGGCTGCTAGAAGAGAGACCACGTTACCGGAAGATCGTGCCTATTCGATGATGGGGTTGATGGGTGTAAACATGTCAGTGCTCTACGGAGAAGGCGAGAAGAAAGCCTTCGTCAGGCTGCAACAAGAGATCATCAAATCTTGTGACGATCCGTCGATATTTGCGTGGCGCGACTCGAACGTCGGCGACTGTCCCCACGGGCTACTCGCCGACAGCCCAAGGGCCTTCGCTGCGTCGTCGAGGTGCACACAAGACCCTTATGAGGAACAACAGCCTTTCGCCATGACGAATCGCGGAGTCTCGATAGCTATGTACCTGATGCCTGAGATGGGAAGTGACTACTTCGTTGCTGCTCTTCAATGCCCTGACCCGAGAGATGGCAAGAGGTTCCTAGCCATCTATCTACGGAGACTCCCAACTGGAGAGCGGCAGTATGTGCGCATACGCTGCGGTGAGGTTGGCTCTGTGGAAAAGAGAGGCAAACTCGAGCAAATCTTCGTTCGACAATCGATTCCTCCGCTCGGCGTTTTTCCGTCGACGGTCACGCTGCAACAGAACGGTACACCACCTCCGCCACGCCGGAAGGAGTCTCCTCACTCTACGCGGGTGTTTCATCTGAACAAGTTCAGGGCTTGGGGAGGCTTCGAAGTGCTCGATGTGCAGTTCCAGCCGCCTAAGTTCTCCAACAAAGAGGCAAAGGGCATTCTCAAGGAACTTCAGCGCCCGACTGGTGTCCCGGACGAGTTGCCAGTGACCTTCCGGATGACCAAGGAAGGCCCCCGTCTATCAGCTGCAATACTAGTAGGCACCAGCGACATGCAAATACCTCGAGTAGCCATCCTCCTCGGCACAGGCTCCGACCGCGAGCCAGGCTTCGACATCGTAGAATGCCAATCTCTCGAAGCCCTGAAGACTTGCGCCAAAGCCTTCGACACGATTGATTTTGGAAGCATGGCGTTCGGCAAACACTACCGCGTGATGGTCAAAACGGAGGTCCTGGTCAAGTCGGACGTCAATGTCTATCTTGTTGAGGTTGGGGTAGGTGGTCTGGAGAAGGCTGTGAAGCATGAGAGTCCGAGTTCGCCTCTCGAGAGGATGGACAGTTCGAGGACGAATGGGAGTCGGATGAGTTGGATTGTGCAGAAGGTTGTGAGGAGGCATAGTCGGGTGAGTTCGATTGAGGCTGGGGTCGGTGGGGAGCGGGAGAGTACGAGTGAACGGTCTGTAGAGGGAGGAGCTAGTTGATCACGATCTTGACTTCGAGAAGGAACTAATTGTGTTGTGATTGATGCAAGATGCAGCGTGATCGTAGCTGCGGGCTAGATGCCCTCAGTTTGCTTCCATCGTTCTGGAGCTTGCAAGATTTCCTGCAAAAGGTTCGTGTCCAATGATTTGACCTTGTAGCTGTGGCTAATCAGCCCCCTCATTCGTAATGCCTTGGTCCGTCGTTGTCTTCAGAGGTCCAGCAATCAGAATGTCCCCATGGTCGTCACAAGGACTGTATGTTTACAGGATGCAATATCGTACGTCTTACTAGCGAGCCGGCCCAGATGGGCATGGTGCAGCGTGAATCCATGCCGAAACTCATCGACTTACTCGCTGGGTATAGCAGACAAACTCTCCCGGTTGGTCTCCTTCCATATCAATCGTCAATAGGCCCTCTTTCTCGTGCCTGAATATCACCATCCTCCAACACACCACACATGCCCCTAACACCCACTTGCCTGCACAACAACCACTTCCCAAACCTCTTCCTCCATTTCCACAAGACTACAGTCCCCCTGCGCGTAGCCGCCGGCCGGCCTAGAACCTCAATCAACATAAACACACAGGCGTGGCCAGTCCTCTCGTCCATATCGATCGAGGTGTTGATCACGTTGACGTGATACTTTGGGTGGGTTTGTGCAAATTCGCGATGCAGGTCGAGAAAGTCGTGGTAGGAGGTACAGTCTGGGTGGCCTGAGTTGATGGCTTTGAAGTCTTGGGCTATGAAGGCTGGGATGGGGTTTGATGTGTAGATGGTGCGGTGGTTAACGTCCTGGATGCAGATGTGGCTGAGGCTCATGAGCTGCTGAGCAAGTGCTGGATCGTTTGAAGACGTCTCCGCTGTGTCGTTGCCAGTTGTGGGTGGAGCGAGGATCTCAAGAGATGTCTGCGCTTTGGAGGATCTACATGGGTCCATTACGACGATGGGAAGTGGAGAAATGTTGGCATTTCTTGATCTGCGAAATGTGTGGCAGGAGTAGGAGTGAAGTGGAAGAAAAAGACAGCTTTCTCCACGAACTGGATTCCTGCAGGAGTGGCCCAGTCTTGGCCTCATGACTAGCTACCTGGAGACGTCATGGTTGCCACGTTTATGAACATAGTCAACTGCAGACAGTCTGGGTCCGAGCACGCTGTCGAGTACAGAAGGTGCACGGGTTCGCATACAACCTTCGCTCGACAAGCTCAGGTCGGCCAGTATATAGACAAAGGAGGCTGTCTTGGTGGCGTGACGGGATTGTTTGGCACTAAGCGCCTGCAGCCTGATCAACATCCATACGAAATCCTAGATACGCTGCATCAAGTGCCATTCGACAGTCGGCTATCCTTTTGCAAAGCGTGCGGTTGGATCATCGTGGCGTAAATAGTGGTCATATCTAGCAATGCAATGTCTGTATATCTCGTTGAACATATTCGCCTCTATGCTCTCGTGGCCTTAAGTTGGCCATGCCACCGTATTTGTGCTCCCTCAATAGGCCAGGGCCGATGTGGCTACTAGTAGACCATAATCGAGTTGACACACAGAGCTAAGGCTATGAGTGGACTAAGACATACAAAACTTGCTCAAAAGCTTAGACTAATGAAAACTTGCTCAGAACTTTGCTACGAGTGGAGCACCTGTACAAACACTCGCACAACGCTAAGTCAATCTCTTCTCAATTTCGACGCTACTAGGGCTTCTTAAAGTCTCGTCTCACATCACAGCCTCCTCAGGCTCGAAGTTTACCTGAAACATTGGATACTAGGCGTGCTAGCGCTCGAATTGGTCCACAGGGGACAGCAGACTGCAGATCTACTACGACGTGCACTATAGCCTTGTCTAGGATGTATGTCGTACTTGATTTTCCATATACTCCTAAGTCCTACTTGAACAACCATGTATGGCAATCTCCGGAACGGGGTGCGAAGGCCAAATCATAGGGGTTCGAAAGTCGACTCTAGCACGTTTCTTACGATTTATTGAGAGAGAGCTCGCACAGAGTTGATCATGTGGCTAGCAAAACAGGTCCACAATATTGAAACGATTGAGTCCACATATACCGCCGACACCCAAAACATGGCGATTGACCAAGACATCGACCAGTCTATGACGGCAAATGCCAGAGCTCTCCATCTGCATCCATCTATGCCTCCGAGCACCCCGATATACTTTGTAATCAGGTCTTCATCTGCTTGTGCACAAACAGCTGTGCTATCTTGAAGGCGAAGGCTGTGCAGGCTTGCGAAGTCATCGCCCCGATATGACTTGCACCGTGTTGCGGCAAGACTTGTACTTCCAGAGTAGTTTCATTACGTATCCACGACAATAACGAAGAATCAAGACAGCCATGTTCTTGCTATGGAAGGTCACGGTAACGTTTCAACAGTGCTCTACAATCTGATCATCTGATAGAGTTATCGCCGCGGAAAAGTAGATGTCCATGAAGCTGCAATTTGTCAAACCCGGAAACTTTAGCAGCTCACAATTAACGATCAGCGTGTGAGCCGTCGCTCATCGCCTTGTATTGACTTTTTTGCTTCAAGACCAGCGTAACAGGCATCGTTCGGTCATGCTTCTCGAGATACGTCAACGGTCAGGACCAGACTCATCTTATCAGACAACACACACGGCACCTGCTGCATGTGCGATCATTGCCAGATCATAGCGCAGTGCAGGGTAAACGTTCGTCGGATATCACGGCGAGACTTCTGTCACAGAAGAAACCGGCTACCCGCTGTCATCAATCCACGCCGCAGTTGTTGCTCTCGAGCCTAGCGGATACTGCGGAAGTGTCAGTGTGCCATTGATTCATTGAGCTATGCCGGACAACATTTCAGAAGGCACAGGGATGCTGTGAGGCTCTATTCGTCTCGGACTGCATCACTACCTCTTGTAGAGCGATGACAACGAACGCCGTTCGCGCATACCTCCAGTCAGCTCAGCAAATTCTTCGCCCTCGCTTTCCAGACTCTACAGCTTTGACGTTGACTCGTGATTCTGTGGCTTCAAAGGTCCAACCTGGGAGACGAGCGATCGACATGAAAGGCCATGTGTTTGGACTCCGCGCCGGTCCAAGTCCCGAAGGCCCACCACCGCAGAATAGTAAAGTTCGGACTCTAGATTTCGAGCTATGCATCATGCAATTGTACAGAAGTACGTATTTGTACATTCTCGGCTTTCGCTTCCGCCCCGAATCCCATTAAGATTTGCCGCGTCACACTGTTCTCGTATCCGGTACACTGCTTAAAGGCTATTGAAGCCTTGCTTACTTAGCAATGACATTCAGCGATGCACTCATTGGTCGAGCATATGGCAGCTTTCGAACGTCCGCGGGCTTGAACTTCATCTAACTTCTGCGTAGCCATGCATAGTTCAATAGTGGCCAAGCTTGCGTGGGTGTTCCGTGGCGAGTGCTCCTTTCATGACGCAGAGTCTCCTTGCAAAGCAATATAAGAAATAGTCGGCAACGTACAATGGCTGATCTCTCCTTCGAGTGTTCGACGCTGTCACCACTGCCGTCAAGATGCATTTCGCCAGCTGGACATCTACATTGGCCCACTGGAGCGCCGCAAGCCTGCCCACCGGCTCGTCGTTTTCTGAAGGCCGAGGGCACTCGCCATCTTCGTCGTCGACGCCATCTCCAATTCCATCGGCATCCCCAACTTCGGTCCAATCACATCAAGCATGTGCAGCATCAATGAACGGAGTGCTACCATCTCAGACGCCTTCCAATTTCGAGTACTCTGGTAATGTACGCAGATACTATCTCGCTGCTGAGGAGGTGGAGTGGGACTACGCTCCTACCGGCTGGGATAACTGGATGGGAGTGCCCATGGACGTATCACCTCGGGCGAAGCAATTTACCCAGAACGGGACGACTTGGCTGAAGGCTCTCTACCGCGGCTACACGAGTTCTTCATACACCAATCTCACCGAGCAGCCGCCGTGGCAAGGTACCCAGGGCCCGACGCTGAGAAGTGAGGTGGGTGATATGTTAGAGATCATGTTTGTCAACAAGCTTTCGAAGAACTACGCCTCCATGCACTCGATGGGCCTCGCTTACACCAAGAGCAACGAGGGGTCCGACTACGTAGCCAACCCCGAACCTGGTGTCAATGCCAACTTGCCTCTTGGCAGTGCGGTTCCACCAGTTGACAGCGGTATCGCGCCTGGAGACTGCGTGGTCTACAAGTGGCTCGTGACCGACGCTGCTGGACCAAACGGCAACGATCCCTCAAGGGTAAGTCTCCCCATTCTCAACATAAGACTTTGATCTGATCTTCATCTGACTTTGCCACCAACAGGCGCACAGCTACCACTCCTATGTCGACCTGCGTACAGATAGTAACTCTGGCTTGATCGGACCACAAATTGTCTATGCTCGCGGGCAAATGAACGCCACGATGCAAAAGTACAAGGAGTTCCCGTTGTTGTACATGATCTACGACGAGTCGAACTCGTTCTTGTCAGCCGAGAACGCGCAGAAGCTCGGCGGTATGGTGTCCGCGTCTCAGTTTGGATCGAGCACGCAGAATCTTGGAAATGGCAACTATTCCATTTGGCATCCGATGGTCGTCAACCTGGCCAGCTCGGGACAGTTCGCAAACGCACCAAGTTTCCGTAAGATCAAGCCTTTACTTTCCACGGTCAATCTGGCCTTCAAACTTCGGAACACTCACTGATCTTTGCCAGATTCATTGAACGGCTACGTCTTCGCCAACAACCCCACCTTTGAAGTATGTCAGAACGATCAGGCAATTTGGTACGCGTACGGCTGGGGAGCCGCCAGCCACGTCTTCCACATGCATGGCAACGGAGTGAAATACAACGGTAACAATCATTTCGCAGTCAGCCTCAATGACGGCGTGAGCAAGACGTTGATCATGGACGCTACGGGTGTCGGCTTCTGGCAGGTGATCTGCCATGTCGGCGACCATCAGCAGAATGGCATGGTGGCGAACTACGCAGTCATTGCAACTGGGACAGGAGGCTGCTGAGGAACGCCAAATCTTTGGGAAGGAGCGTGACTCGTCTCGCAATCCATTTGGACGGTGTTCTTTAGCGTCGTAGAGCCTCTCACACATCACACAGTGCCCTACAGGGGAATAATCATAATAACACTCTCATAAGCAACACAGCACGGCCTCCAGTCTCCTACACTGTCCCTATTGACTCAATTTCATCTCTCTCCGAATCCCCCGTAAAGCAAGTAGTCTCAATCATCGCCTTGCTCCCTACGCCAGCCTAAGGTGCGCTTGGGTCTTGTTAAGTACGTTCAGAATATACTGGGGCCATCTGATGTACCCTCAAGTTGTTGGAGGCCCTTTATATCGAGCGCTTTATCTCTATGCATTGCGGCGTTGGATGGGGGAACCACGATTCGCTGGTGATTGGAGACTTGTCAGGTTTGAGTCAATGTGGCACAAGTATGAGTGAATTCCCAAAATTAGTGCAGTCTCGGGTGGTTTCTCAGCACCGTCGTCAACGATTTGCGGGATTAGCACGTTTGAGGTCGAATGTGGGAGAACAGATTGCCAACTTGTACAACGCCGCCGCACCAAAGCACCTAGTGGAGCGGCCATTCTCCGCACAGTCTTGAAAGTATATAAGCACAAGGGCTCTGCATTCAATGTCATTGGCTACGCAAGGCTGTCCAGACTTCAAAAGTCTCGACTGGTGTATGGTCCCTCACGACGGCCCTCCCCCTCCTGCACCTCCTGGCGGCTGCGGCCCCTGGAAGGTATTATGCGCAGGCGTCCTCATTGAACCGACTCGGTCACTGAGCGTCCATGCAAGTAGCTGGTCCTGCATCGTGATGAAGCTTTCTGGTATGGGCTCGTTGCGCGCCTCGGCCTGTCTCGCCGCATCGTGGAGTTGCTGGTCAATCCTTTGTATTGCTCTTCTGGCCCATGCCTGTGCCGTGGAAGAGATGTCGTTGAAAAAGGCGTCCCACCACAGATCCCACCATCTCTGCAGGTCGACGTTTGCTGGAAGGACGTTTTCGGTCCGCAGAGCATCCTGAATGTAGCCCAATTGTAGTCGGACCTGGGGATTGTCAAAGTCAGCATATGCCTCTCTAATCAGGACTACTCTGCGCGAAGGGCATGGCGCCTTCTTCCTGATCTTGCAGTCTCTGGAAAAATGCTTCAACAAGTCGAGTAACCATGTTGGTAGCAACTTTGACATCGTGACGATCTCGTCTTTTGCCACCATTGACCTGTGACCACAGTTCAGAATGTCTACTCACATTGTTACGCACGGTGTTCCACCTCAATTCGCCTTCCTCAGTATTGAGATAGTCGAATACGGCGAATCCGATGCGGATAGACTGTAGGAGAGCATCTGCATCATCGGCATGACCTGTGTGTAGGAACTCATCGAGGAAGTCGTTGATATCTTCGTTCGCTGTGGCGGCACTGCCTAGCATCACTCGTCCTTTGGCACCGTTTATCTGATCTATTAGAATGTCGGTCAGAATCAGACACATTAGCTTGTGTGATATGGTTCTCGAACGACTTGCACACGTTCAGAGAGGACATTGCGGATCTTCCTCTGCCGTGTGCGCGCACCCAGCGGTGGGCGCAGTGATTGTCGCAGGATACTCTTACCTTCGACCAACATTAGAGGAAAAGGGTTGTCGTGAGTGCCAAAGCATTCCTGAATGGCAGTAAAGTCACCTGTCAGCGGCGTCAAAGTCATAAGATACGGAATACGGTTTCCCTGACGAACGAACCATTATGCGTGAGTTAGGATCGCCAGGACTGGCACCATCCGGGCCACCGACCGGCGGTCTGGCCGCAAGTCGTGGAAATTGCCTGCGAAAGGTTGGTTTTTGCCAGAAGCTGAGAGGAACACGAGCCAGATCAGCCGGAACCCGCACGCCTCCTGGGAGGGTACCTCCGGCGGAACTCTCGGCAAAACTAGTTATTACTTGACGCTACAAGTTGTCAGACAACCGAGTCCTGCTTGTAATGAAGTTGACTTACATCGACGATGTGTTCGACTTGAGCAGACGGTGGATGGGACTGTCCGGTACTTGGAACATGTTCTTCGTGAACCGTATCTCGGCCTTGGCAATATCCTAGAACGAACGAAAAGAATGATTGCAGGTAGCCCTCCAGCCCTCGTTGGATGGATCGAAAGTATTCCGGTGGAGTTGGGTACGATAGCGCCGTAATCAACACTCCCAGCAAGTTTGGTAAATAGTCTTTGTTCGAGCCACGTTTTTCTAGATTGAGCGACTCTGAAGTAGTATTCGGTGTCCTGGAGGATGACTGCCGCTTGTTGAAGGGGTTCGCACTCTCATCGTCGACATTGTTGGGACAGAATCCAGGTAATGTGGTGCACATGTTGGCACTGCAGTATGCGGGCTTGGCAGGAGCTGATACGACAGTACAACATGCAGCCTTCTGTCGGCCCCCTAAAATATTGTCAATTCTGGCGATTGCGCTAGAACATGCGCACTTACAATTGCAGGCGAAGCCTCCGCTCCCCTGTGCATCTCTGTCTATCTCAATTTCTGTTGCGCTACAGATGGCGTTGGCACAATCCGGGGCCCCCTGTCCACTCGTCCAATGACAATCAGACAGGGACGGACTGTCTGGGCAGCAATACTGTCTCGTGCCAATGAAACAGTCTGAGATCTTAGACAGGACCGATACTCGGCCTTTCGGGCAGTTCGCTCGGCTGCAGATTGGACAGAGCAGTCAGCACCGGACCAGTGATTTGATTGCTGACAAGACATACCAGTCGCTCCAAGTGCAGCCAGAAGTCGATTGCGTGTAGTCTCGTGCCGGGCAGCAGAAAGACTTGCGTCCTCGTGCACATTTATTCGTGTTCCCGTCGTTGGTGAATCCTCCACCCCACGATGACTGAATACCTTGGATGTTGATCTCATCTGGGAAGCATTGTGCGCTACAATCGCCAGATGCTCCCTTGCCGTTGTTGTTTCCGCGCCAAGTACAACCTTTGGGTGCAGCATTAGTGGGACAACAGATGGGCTTACCGCAATGCTTTACTGTGTGTCAGCTGATCTGAACCAAGGCGGTGATACTCTGGAACACTCAAGGCCTTACACATTTTTTCTTGCCACAGCCCGCATCGTCCCAGCCAATAACTGTGAATCCAGCGCCACATGCTTCCGCCATAGCATTGTTGTCGTCGAGATGAATGCATAATCCCTTGTAAGCAAAGCAATTCTGGCCATTGGAAGCTGCGATGTCGATGATGACTGCTTGGGGGTTCGAGACAGCTTTATCGGCGGTTTGCAAGGCTGATGTAGGCTGTATCTTTCGTCCAAGTAAGCCGGCATGAGCAGCGTATTTTTCGTCATCTGACAAAACTAATCAGCTCGCTGTCATAGTTCAGATCATGCTAATGTGTGATTTACCAAGATCGGATGCCCAAATCATTGCACCTCCAAGTCCGACGCTGTTCGCCCAGTCTACTTTCTGCTTGAAAGTTATTGCATTGTCGTACGAAACCCACTGGTCGTCGTTGAATGTGAAGTATATCACGGCTGCATCATTGTCTTGCGTTGGATGTATCGATGTGTCGCTTCCGAGGGCTGCCTGGATTTCGTAGTATGCGAGGATACCTCCCGTGTTGGAACATGGTCCGGGGCTCGATGCACCGCTAAAAGGACAGCTAGGGGTTGTGCAATCTTTGGAAGACAAAGTGAAAGATCGTCCGTAGAATCCGAAGCCCATCACAAGTTTCGCCGGTGGAATGTTGACACGCCAGAAGAGCTCGGCGGTCAGCTTGATTTCGGTGAGGTTGGTATGGGCTTGAACAATGCTGCCGATTGGGTTTGTCCTGTCCCACTCCCCGTGTAGATCGTAGGACATGAGGTTTATCTAGTCGGCGTACTCGATCATCTTGGGAAGATCCTACGAGACACTCTTGTCAGCAAGCTGAAGTCAATACCGCTCCAATCCCCTAGCAACTTACAAACCATCTTAGATACCAGTACGATGACGGTGCTGTAAATGTTAGGCTAAAGCTACTACCACTTTGGTCGAACGTCTTTCGCAGTGTCTTGAGCAGTAGTACATAGTTCTCTGTATCTTGCGTCTGCCCACCCCGATCCGGTGCACCGGGGTACCTGCGACCGTGGATCAGCACGAAGTATGCGAAGCAAGAATTGGGGTTACGACACATACTCCCAGTCGATATCGAGACCATTAAAGCCTATATATTGTCAGCACCGAACTTCGCAAGCCGTAGCCGAATAGTCTACCGTAATGTGTTATGAAATGGACGACGTTGTTAGCAAAGGCCTAGCGCTTACTGGCGGAGCTAGCTATCTGTCCGTACAATAACTGCGTTAAAGTGCCATTGTCCGAGAACGACCTTCATCACTGTTAGTAGAATCTCAATCGGGCCTGCTGTGAGCATGATCTTACTATCCCCCAACACTTACGAAGACCTTTAGGTCCGGTTTAATACTTTTCAGGCCTGCTGTATCTTAGAACAAAGTGCTCGGAGTAGACGTGTCTATAGTCACTACCTTATACGATTTGGGGTCGATGTAAGCGAACGCAAAATTAACGCTGTCGACTCGTTAGCAAGACCGTTCGTCAATGTGCTAGGGAAGCCTCACTAGGTTAACGTATCTAAAGGCAGGTCTGTTAGCGCGACTTAGTAATAACTAAGTCGACCGCTCCACGATTCGTAGTACCCGATAACTTTGTTTTTAATGATGCTAAGGGTCGAGCTACCGCTAGGGTGCTTAGGGTTAAGGACGTAATTACTTTAACAACTAGCTTTGTTAAGGAGATGCTAATTAGCACAGTTATTACAAAAAGACATAGAGGAATATACTGCTATAGAAATCGCTCGTAGTGCTATACTAGTCCGTTAGTTTAAGTCTAGGGTAGTAGTAGAGAAGGCTCTAAGTAACTTATAAAACTATATTTACTATAGCATATATTAAGAGGACACTACGTGCCTAGCTTACTAGCGTATTGTCCGTACTCGGCTATAGTATTACAGTTCGATATGTAGTTTCCCGAGCCGTAATAAGTTAGACTGTAACTATAGGAGCCGCTAATGCTACAGTAGGCTCTATTACTACACGGGGTGCTTAGCCTATAAGAGTAAGTATCCCTTCTCGATAACTAGTCCTCTAGAAGGTTTTCGAGACTCGTTATAGACAAATAAGGACTATATCCTAGCAGATAATAGTGTTTACGACTATTATAGGCATTAGCCGATCTAATACACGAGATAATAAACAGTATTACGATAATAAAAGCAAGATTTCCCGCTATTATAATAGCTAAACTTGCTATAACGAGGGAAATAGTTAGAGAAATAATACGCAAAAGAGTTAGTTAGATTTAGAGGCCGTTAACTAGTTAAACGACAACATTATATGCCTATAATTGTAAGATATACTTTATGCCCGGTCTTATTCGCGCTATAATAGAGGATCCTATAGGTTACCGAAGATTTGTAGCCGCTCGTATTAGTCGTCGAACCTCTATACTTGTTCTCCTAGAGATCGATTATAGGTACTTCCTAATCTTAGCTAATATACATAACGCTGTTTGTTTTCTAAGTTCTATATAGCCCTAAAATTTTATAAGACGGGCCTACTCGACTAAAGAACTCGCACGCTTAGGCGCTATAGAGTAGAAAAGATAGCTCTTGTTATAGCGAATTCGTAGCTAAGTTCTGTAGGCGTCTAATAAGAGTTTCTACGCCTCTCTTAGGTATAAGAAAGCTTATCTTAGAATTAGGCCTAGGGGCGACCCTTATCTAATAGAATATTGTTTGAGGGATATAGTACTACTCGACTAAAGAGATTGTATGCTTAGACGCTATAGGAGAGGAAGTAGAGCTTTTTAGAGATAGCGAACGTAGGCGTTTAAGAAGGTTTCCTACGCCGCTTTCGAGTAGAAAGTGCCTCTAAAGCTTGTCGTTATTAGGTTAGCAAAACAACCTTATTTGATTAGAGGCTGTTCTAGCCTTCTAGATATCGTTACGGCTACATAGGCGAGTATGTTTCGAACGTTTACTTTAACATTAATGTAGTTATATTAATAATGTCCCGGCTCGCTACTACCGCCCTTAGCGGCTTATTAGCGCTTATGTGCATATAGCTCTTAGGATGTTATTAATAAGAGTATTGTCGCTGTAAGAGCATTATCGCTAAACGTTTACCCCGAGACATATAATTAACTATCGCTAAACATTTTAACTAGTAGCGGACATTATAAGAAGTAGAAGAGTTATAGTAGCTATATAGGCCCTAACGACTCTAGCTTAGACACAGCGCCTGTCGAATAACAATAATGTAACATCTATGTAGTAATACCCGGGGCTTAGTATAACGTGTTAAGATGCATTATACACCTCTGTGTCTTGCCTAGGCTTTCTTCTAACCACTTCTGCTACGGGTGCGATTCTTAATAGCGAATATGTCGACGCTCTCTGCACTTCCACATGCTATTCCTCTCTCGTTAGCACAAGGTCGTCTATCTCGAATGCCTGCACTGCTGCTACGGACGTTATAGTCTATAACGACGTGGCTTACCCAGGTGAGTAACGTTCCTACTGCGACTGGAGGCGCTATGCTAAACGTTAATTAACAGCTACGCTTATTGTCGACCAATATTTATTGTCTTACAATGTCTTATGCTCTCGGGACAAGTATAACTTCTGCCCTCGTTTCTAATCACAATAGATGCTAACCGGCGCACCGTAACTAAGTTCGGGTGCATTCTGCGATCCTTAGTTATTTAATCGGAGCACGACTACCTTTATCGATCCCGCAGACGAATGTTCTGAGTGCTAGCTCGGTGTACAGGCTTTGCAACTAGACAGCCCGCTAGGCTACGACGATTTATTAGCTAGTAACTTTGCATCACTTACATCCAGCTGCAGTGCTACTAGATACGTCTAGACGTCCCTAACAGCATACACGTTAAATGCAGCACCCACCGCTCCGTCGCTAAGTTCGACAGAAAATGCTCCTAGTACCTGCACGGGCTCATACACTGTGCAGCCGACTAATAACTGCAATAGCGTCGCAAAGACTTTGAACGTTTCGACTTACGCCCTCCTAAACAACAATAATCTTGACATTTATTGCTAGAACTTCGGGAAAGCTACCAATGTGTGCATACCTCCGTCGTGCATCACATATACATGGCAAGCCAGCGATTCCTGCGACGGTGTGGTCCGAAACTTGATGGACGTCACAATCACCCAATTTTTGTCCTGGAATCCCAATTTCAACTCACTGTGCCAAAACTCGATCAGTTTTACTGGATATGAGGTTTGCATTAGGCAGGTACCTCTGATTGACAGATCCTTGAACACAGAACACTGACCGCCACGTACAGTCCTCCTGGGGGCATGCTGAACTCTAGCAATCCTAGAAGTTTGGCCACAACTTTGGCTTCCGCTTCGACTTTAGCCCCTGTTCCGACGAATGCCAGACAAGGTTCGAATCGTGATTGTGGCATCTGGTATAATGTAAGTGTCCGCCCTTCTAGGCAAGACTTTCTACAGAACACTTGTCTAACTGATGCCTGATGCTCAGGTCTCGCAAGGAGATACGTGTGCGCAAATATCAATCAAGCACTCGATCTCTCTATCTGACTTCTATTTCCTCAACCCTGAGATAAACTCGAACTGCACCAACCTGGATACTGGTCTGGCTTGTTGCGTGCGGTCTGTCGGCGACATCGGTACATATTCAGGTTACCCAACCACCAAGGCAATCATCACTGTCACCCCTGCTACATTCTCGCCAGTGAATACAGCAGTCCCAACTTGGACCTGGACTCCCTACACACATACAACTTCCCTTCTTCCAACGGCATCGGGTACTATTGCTGGTTGCTACCTGTACGACAATTACGACGGCAAAACTCCTGCTGCTAACAAGTGCTCTGTCGTAGCGTACGGATACGGTGTTACCACGGCACAATTGGCATCTTGGAATCCTACTTTGTCGAACAATGCTACCTGCGCTTTCCAGGCCGGCTACAGCTACTGTGTAATGCAATACCCCAAGAACAGTAAGTTTGCCAATCACTTATGCACAAGAAGGAATTTTGCTCACCACAGGCAGAATATCCGTCAAGGGCCAGCACACGCAAATCTACGATCTCGACGGAAGTTGCGTCCGGCACAATGAGACCTGCCACTTCCACCGTTGGCCAGACAGGACCTGGCACAGCCTTCACTTCTCAAGGACCTACCGCTACGGGTATCGTGGCAGGGTGCCAGGACTTCTATACTGTGCAGTCGGACGATTGTTGTGATACCATTGAGGAGTCGTACAGCATCACATTCGCTCAATTCTATGCCTGGAACCCTTCAATTGGCAGTAACTGCACGGGCTTATGGTAAGTCAACAGCTTGACTGGGCGTGATATAGCAACATGATCCCTGAAAGCTGACTATCTGCGTGTGTAGGCTGGGATATTCATACTGTGTTCAAGGTCCGGTGGCGTCTTCAACTACTACATGTACTAACGCTGCTACAACGAAAAAGAACATCTAGTCGCACCCGATTTGAGGTGGCGAGCAACTGTGACGGTGCTGCACTGTGGCGAGCAGCGACTCCGGTTCGAACATTGAGAGTCATATCACCATCGTCTTGGTCGAACCATGTCAGTGGACCCGGCTAAAGGGTGCAAACTTCGTAGGTTTGGAACGGTCACGTAGTTTGCGTTGGTGAGGCTGGTGCACGATAATGTGACATGGTGGAAGGATGTCAGTCATGTGTTGATAGAAATGATCCGCAGATGACTATTGGCTGTATATGAGTCGCTCGCGATGATTGGCGCGTGGAGGGTCTCACCAACTTCCAAATGCGCAAGTAGCCTGTTCGAACTTCCACGATGTTGCTCCGCATTGCTCCTGGCCCTTCGAATACTTGTGCATGCTGAGAGTCTCAACCTAAGGTCTGGAGACGATGTTTGACATCGCTGCTCGTGAAACGAATACATTTCAAAGATGTTGAAAAACGATCAACCATTATCAAGTGAGGAGTTTCATGGACAGTGTAAACACAACACAAACGTATATAACAAGTGCTGATGTTTTGTGAGGTGACGTCGGGGTGTTTCCGAACGGGCCCGATAGACAGTTGGCGCCCCACGGGACGGGACGGAGCGTGCTAGGGCGCTTGCCGAGCGCTTCACCTGACCAATCACAGCAGCACAGTGACGCGTAACAGAGATGCCACATCATCTCGAGGTCTCGAGCAAGTGCAGCTCCTAAACGCATCCAAAGGCCAGAATCAGCAGTGGTTCCGCTTCGTGGCCATGTCGTCCAGTCCATGGGTCAGTCACACTGTGATGTCTCGGCGACAGCCAGGTGAGCCCACCAAGTTCAACACCTGCGACAACATCGAGCGCCAGATGCAAGCGGACCAGCACAGCATCTGGGGCTGGGTCATCTACCGGAGCGACTACACTAGCGAAGAAGACTGGCAAGAATTCCTCTCGCGACTCCGCGCTCGGATTGAGAAGGCTCTTGGCGCCTGCGGTGGGCTCGATATGCTTCCTAGCCTGGATTACCACGTCTTTGAAGATCGCGATGCATTTGACGGAGTCGACGCCGCCACCATTCGCGAGCATTTCCGTTCCTGGGCTGCGACTGCAGCTGATCAAGAACAAGGCACAGGCCCTGCACGCTCCCAACGCTATCTATTCTGCATCCAAGTAGACGGCGCTGCTCTGCGTTCTATTCTTCAAGCACCGGCAGATGCGAGAACCTGGAAGACTATGGGCTGGGTGAAGCTCATTTGGAAAGATTGGGAGCCAGCAGATGACGATCCGATGGAGTTGCCAGAGGACCAACCGGTCGAGGGAATTGACCGACATGATGTCGGTTGGTGCCGAGCGACGATTGCGCACCTCCTTCCTACTCTATATGCTATGATACGGGGCCGGCACGAGTGGTACGTAGAGTATCGTCGACCGCCTAAGGTTATTCATTGAGATGCAAGCTGGTGCAACGCTACTCTGGTGCGAATATTCAGCCATTCTCAACACAACATCTCCACAGTGGTTTCCCCATCATCAGACCAACAGGTTCAGAGATTCCAGAGTTACTCGTGCCACCAAAAGACCCACGCTTCCGCTTATTACGAGGCCGTAGGACGTGTCTTTGTCTGCTGGTCCCCAGCGTGGGGTCCATTGTTGACGATCTTGCTATTGTTCTTTTTCTTGGCATGCATTTTCTTTGTTGAGTAGAATTGTCACTTACTCACTTATGCCTTGGAGACAATTCTGCGGATACCACCTCTCGTCATGGAGAAATTGTCGCTTTGGATCGCAGCAGCTGGTATTGCCGCCTTGCTTGCATATGTGTGGAACTGCATTTGGTATGACCACAAATTGTTACCAAAAGGTGTACCATGGGGTGGCTATAGACCCGGGGCTTGGTTTGTCATTCCTCGAGCTTCTCTTAGCGAGCTATGGCGTAGCATCCCTCTCCTGCGCAGTGGGTACCAAGAGGTGAGTTGAAAATACCAAGTTGTTGTACGTATCATTGCTGAAGACATCCCTCCTTAGTATGGCAAACGAGGCAAACCTTACCTTGCGCCCAACCGTAACTGGGACCACGAGGTCATGCTCCCTCCCGAGCATGCAAAATGGCTAATGGAACAACCCGAAAGCGTCTTGGTACCTTACAAGACACTTGTGTTCGATGTGGCATTCCTCTATATGTTTCCACAGGCGAAGCACATGGACAAGGAGCTTCATAAGGATGCTTTGAGGAAGATGAACTGGGACAAGACCACAGAAGACGTGTCAGACGAGATCGACGAGTGTACCAAGCGATACTTGGGAGATACGCCGGGTCACAGAGTCTCGTTTGATCTCAACAGCACTCTGCAAGCGATATCATCCCATATTGCGGCTCGAGCATTCCTTGGCAAGCAGGTGGCAGACGATCCAGCCTATCTCGACTTCACTACTAGGAAGTTCGTACCTCAGCTTCTGCCGATCTCGATCGTTGCTCGGACTTTCGTGCCATTCTACCTGCAGGTCGCTGTGTTATGGCCCCTATTCCAGCTCCCAGTTCGTTACTACGAGTGGAAAGCCAAACGATCCCTTCGTCCTATCATCGAGCGCCACCTCAACGCCGCCCAGATCGCCAAAGATACAGGAACCGACATCAAGAACCCGACAATCCTCCAAAACATCGCCCAGATGGCGATCGACTCCCCCGATCCCAAAGACCGGCGACCTGATGCCATTACCCGTCGAATGTTGGCTTTCAACATATACGATGCCATAGGCAGCCACACACTGGGATCGGCCGCCATCAATGCTATGACCAACATTCTTCTCGGCGGGCCCGAATTGTACAGTCGTCTTCGCGCAGAAGCTGTTGAGGTCCGCTCCTTGGGCCCTTGGTCAAAGGCTTCCGTTGGCCGTCTGGTGCTACTCGACAGCACTCTACGTGAGTCTCTGCGATTCTCTTCGCTCAAAGCCCGCGCCGTTGAGAGGGCTGTCATTGCTGAAGATGGCACCACATTGCCCAATGGTGTGTTTCTGCCATATTGCACGGCCATAGGCCTGTCCAGTGACGACATTCATCGTGACGAGCGATTCTACGACAGTCCAGAGAAGTTCATTCCAGACCGTTTCCTAGGTAGACAAAGTCTGGTGAGCATCAATGAGACATTCCTGGCTTTTGGGCTCGGTAGAAATGCGTGGTACGTCTTCGGAGTTGTCATTTGGTCTCGATGCTGGACACTGCTAACCCCATTTTCTAGTCCTGGCCGATACATCGGCGCCCACATGCTCAAATTGCTGTTCGCCCACATAGTCATCAACTACGACTTCGATGAGTTGAAGGAGAGTCCTGGATATATTTGTGCTTCGGATTGGTACCTGCCGAGAAGCGTTAGCCTGACCTGTCGCAGGGCACGAGCAGAAATTGGTGGCGACGCGGACAAGGCTGAACTGGGACAACGGTCAGGCAAAGCAAAAGTTGCATAGTGATATGTCGTAGATAGATTCGCAGTCGTGTACTCCCAAGAGCACTATTTATTGCACTTGAGAAGAGACACTTTAGTGAGATCACATATTGAAGGTCGATGTCACTTCTGCAACCCATTGACCTTGACGCGGATCCCTTTGCTGTCCGCTGGAAACAACCCCAGAAAGTACTCCCTAGTAACACTGCGCGATTGTCAGCTTGGCAAGGCCTCACAAATGGACGGTCCGACTTACGTGACATCTCGAAGTGTCGTGTCGATCAACTCCATATCAACACCTGCAATCAGGCCAGCAATGGAAAGATACATCTCGCTCCAGGCGAGGTTCATCCCCAGACACATACGCGGGCCTCTTCCAAATGGCACCAAGTAACGAAGAGTCTCGATCCCCTTTTCGCCAAGATAGCGACCGGGCTTGAAGACAAAGGGCTCAGGGAAGATCTCCGGGTTCATGTGCTGGATGTAGTGGCTCACAGAGAATGTGCTTCCTCGAGGGATCGTGACACCTTTGCAAGTCAGGTCTTTGTCTGGCGAGATGCGTACGAGGCGGCCGGCAACGCCGTGAGCTGTGCGAGTAGCTTCGTGGATACAAGCTGTGAGGTAGGGCAGCTTGGTCAACTCAGCGACCGAAGGCAGATCAGATGTCGCAAATGGTATGACGGTGCGTAGTTCGGTAAGTAGGCGCGAGTGGACTTGTGGGTCGTGAAGGATGTAGAAGAGTGCGACGGCGAGCTAGCGGTGATTAGCTACGCCATCGTTTTGGTTGATTACAAAGGGTACTTACTGTTCTGGCCGTCGTCTCAGTGCCTGCACCGATGAGATTGCCGGCCTCCGCCTGGATTCGCAACTGCGTTTTCTCCTCAGGAGGAAGCGTCTTGCTGTGGACCATAGCCTCCACGATCGACGTCTCAGTGGCGCCTTTGCCGGCATAGCCGTCTTGTAATGCTTTCTTGTATGCCGGCCCTGTAAAATCAATGATCATGTCGTTGAACTTGCTGAACTCCTTGAACATGCCAAGATGCTTGGAGCCAACGACCATGACTTCCATCATAAAACGAAAGAATGTCCGGAATCGGCGTGCTACAGGATGTATCTGAACGCCTTCTTCCAGTTGTTGTCTGATAGGGCCGCCGAGGTCTGGTGTGTCTAGGCTCGACATACTCTTTCCAAACGAGTATTCGGATATCACATCCAACGTGAGTGCGGAAGTGAGGAACAAGAGATTAACGATCTCTCCAGTCGTCTTGGACTCCAGCAGGCGCTGTGTCATCTTCTTGACATGCCCTCGAATCCTCCCCTCTAGCTCCCGTACCCTTCTGGTGCTGAAGAATCCATTCATAGCGCTGCGACGTAAAGCATGATGATCGTGATCCAAAGTGGCAAAGGCTGACAGACCAACAACTTGTTTCATACCGCTGAACCAATACCACGTTGTGGACTTGTCTCGGCGCTTCGTGCTTGTACCAGCGAACTCGGAGTAGAAGTCAGGGTCGTCGATGTGGATTTCGTCAGGTCCAACACGAACGACTGGGCCATATTTCTTGTGCAGATCGATCTGTTGGAACAGCCATTGGCCTTTGTATGGGTAGACGTCGAAGTAGGACTGGTAGAAGTAGGTCAAGGCTGCGAGTCTGGGTCCAGGGATGTGGGCAATTGGGGACAGGTAGACGTTGTATACACCTTTTGACACGACGTATAGAGTCGCTGCGATGACAATTGTCGATAGGACAGAGCTGAGGCTTGAAATGCCGGACATCTCGATCACCGTGCGTGCACGAGAAAGGGGTTTCGTGGCGTATGTCCTGCGCTTCCTGAAGCTTCTCAAGAGTGTCTGAACTCAAAATGCATGCAGACGCCACAGTCGTGCTCCGAAGAATGGAAGAAGAGAATCTATTTCGCGCAAAAGACCGCTGAGCGTAGAACATAAGACTTCCATGGAGACATTTCTCCAGCTGAAACCCTGAATGTCTCCGGATGTCGAAGGATCGTCTTTGGTAAGTAGCTTTCTCGCATCATACTGTAAGCGACCGTGGTGTGTCCATGGACAGGGCGCCGAATACAAGACAGTCGTCGTTACCAGATCGACTTCTCGTGTGCCTAAAGCGTGTCAGTGCGGCCGTCATGATCATCGACTTGCTGCTAAGCCTTGTCTATGGCAAAATCAGACATCGTCTGCAACACTTCAACATGCTCCTTCTCTGAGTTCGTCTCTCCATCGCCGCATGTCGTGAATGTTCCCGCCATTGGATCTACGAGTATGCGCAGTTGAAGCGCAAGCTCTGTGCTCAACCAGTAAAGTTGTGTGATGTTGACAGTCGCCCCGGGCCCACACCCATAGCAGCCCACAGCCGTGTATTGACCTTATCGATTACCAGACCTTGAGTGTTGGCCCTGCTTGTAGAGTTCATTGCAAGAGGGTATCCGAGATTCGCGAAACTCGACCCAAAGAGTGAAATTTTGCGAGCATCAACGGTGCTGTATGCCCTCGATCCTTCAAGACTCCATCAAGCGATCCTTCAAGACGCCAGGAAGTGTCCATATATCAACGCATCTCGTTCGCAATTTCGTCGAGACTGCATTCTCGCGCAAGTCATGGCGGTTGCTATTATCGTTGGAGGTCTGCTCGTAGTAGCGTTTGTGGTGTATCGTGCCGCACTACCGCAATTGCTTCCAGGCATCCCAAGTGATGTGCAGTCCTCACGCCGACTCTTTGGCGACCTTCCCGATGCTGTTCAATATGCTGCCAGATACAAGGAGTTTATGGGCTTCTTTCAGTTCCGCTGTGAGCAGCTGGGCTCTCCGATCGTCCAGATATCGCTTCGACCGTTCGAAAGACCCATCGTTGTCGTCTGCGATTCGAGGGAGTATGACCTGTATTTCGACTTGTAGGACAAATTGCAAGGTCTAACATTGCAGACAGAACATTCGACATCATACACCGACGAGGCCGAGAATTCGATCAATCTGACAAATTCAGAGACACCCTCTCTGCAGCCTGGCCAAACTCAACCGTCACCATGCGAACTGGCGAGCAATGGCGATACAATCGGCGTCTGGTCGCCGAGACCATGAGTCCGGCGTTTCTTCGCGATATCGACGGCCCAGTCGCCCATCGAACGACGCTTGACATGATGAAATTGTGGCGACAAAAGGCTGCGCTTGCTCAGGGGCGACCGTTCGATGTGAAATCTGACCTCAACAAGATCACCAACGATGTCATTTGGCAAGTGTTGCTCGGCACAGAAGTCGGCGCCGTCAAGTCACAGACCGAGTACCTTTCCGCCGTGGAGGTTATCGAGCTTCCAACCTCTCCAGACGCCGTCGTTGTGATCCCGGAAGGGCCCCTTCCTGAAAGATTTACCGCTTTTGGCCTGCTTGCGGACAGCTCGGTCATCCCACGAAAAGCTCTGCTGGGACGATGGCAGCACGAGATTGCCGTGAGGGTCTACCCAAAGCTATCTCGTGCCTGGAGACTCAAAAACGCCATCGTACGCCGCTCAGCTCAAGATGCATGGAACAAGTTCAAGGATATCAGCCTTGCCGACAAGCACGAAGCAACCTCTGCTGCTGAGTTCGTCATCCAGAGAGAAGTGAAGCAAGCTGAGAAGGAAGGACGCACGCCACAAGGTCCGTCGAAATGGTTGGAGGGAGAACTGGGGCTCATGTTAGCTGCTGGCTTCGATACCACGGCGTCGAGCATGTCTTGGGCACTGAAGTACTTGACTGTACACGGCGACGTTCAGGACAAGATCTGTAACTTGCTGCGCAAGACGTTCCCTCAGGCTGCGGCTGAGTCCAGAGAGCCTTCTCCAGCGGAGCTGTATAGCGCTCCATTGCTCTACCTCGACGCCTTCATAGAGGAAGTATTCCGTTGCGGCCAGCTGGTGCATAGCGTTTCCCGAACGGCTATTACCAACACTCAGCTACTGGGATATGACATCCCGATTGGCACTACAGTCGTCTGTGCAGTCAGTCTTTCGACCCTTCTGCAACTTTCAAAGCTCAACTGACCTTTCAACAGCTATCCCATCAGCACCGTCCAAGTAGATCAGCACCACGCTCTGAGACAGCTTCAGCCATCAAAGGATCTCAGAACGCAACATTGAGCCATGTGAAATCGTCCGCACGCACTCAGACTGGCGAAGAGTTTCAAACCAGAGTCGATGAGTGGGACAACGCTGCCGACGATCTGCAGTACTTCCGGCCAGAAAGGTACATGCCTTCTGACGGGAGCGAGCAGCACCTGGATCTGATGGCTGGCCCACACGTTACCTTTGGAGGTGGGACCCGTGGCTGCTTCGGCAAAAAGATGGCATACCTGAACATGCGAATTATGCTGGCGATCGTTCTGTGGAATTTCGAGCTGTTGCCGTTGCCGGAGCAGGTAGCCGATCTGGAGCCCCTGGAAGCCAATACCGTTGCGCCGCGGAATGTGAATGTTCGTCTTCGTCCTCTCGCGGTATCACCCTGACGGAATGGAGGCGGGCATGGCACGAATGAGCCGTTTCATGCTAGTAAAGTCATCATAGCGCGGATAGAAGGTATCATGACTGGCTTTTCGACACGAATCTCGATTGTCAGACTCAATTCTAGTGCGGCGAAGTATTGTCAGCAAGCAGTAGTCTATCTGTGCGTCACAACTTAGCCTGGCCACTCTCGAGATCCCGAAGCTCCACCTTTGCGACAGCCTTGCCGCTCAGCAGGCCAAACTCGCGAACATCGTTCCAGTCCACATTTGTCTTCCAAGCCCATGCCTTGTCCTTGGCTTCACCATTGCTCTCGCCATTCAGAACATTGATTATGTACTTGCCAGCGACAGGCATGAACCTGCAAAGAGATATGTCAGCATATACTCGTGGGAGCGAAGGGTCTCAACGTGACAGACTTATAACTGTGAAAGCTCCCACCGACAGCGAGATATAGGTTGCTGAGCTTTGGATGTGGGTGCTTGCACATGAGCAAGTCCTCAGTCGGTGTTTGCGCATCGTAGCAGATGCGCCAATAGTCCGCTTTCTTGCCACGAGTGAAATGCTGCAAGATCTTGGAGGACATGATCGCTTCTGTCTCACGCTTCAGTTGGTCAGGTACGTTGTACTGATCTGCTCGTGGGACGGAGATATTGTGGCCAGATTTGGTCGTGATGGTATTGGTGAAAGTGGTTCTGGAGTTCGAGACCTTCAAGAGCTTGTTCTCCTTGGAAGGCGGAAAGATCTCTCCATTTCCGCCGTAGACGATGACTGGTGTGTTGGCTTTCGTCATCCGGTCGACATCTTCATCAGACATCTTGTAATAGGCAGAGACGGTCCCAGTGCACCTCGCCTGCTGCTCGATTCTATCATGTTCGGGGATGTCCAGTGCGTCTTCGATAGGTGATAGGATGCTGCTCGTCCATGCTCCAGTAGCCAACACGACTTGGTCCGCAGTCAAGACTCTGCCGTCCGTGAGTCGAACTCCTTGGATGCGCCCGCCACCAGCATCAAGGACAAGCCCTTGCGCTTGTGCGATCAACCTTTTCACACCACGCTTCACTGCAGCGGCCATGAAGCTTGCCGTCGCGCCAGCAGCATTGACCCAACCTGCTTCAGGGTTGAAGTATGCCCCATTGAAACCTCGCATCTCCGTTCCTTTCAGCACCCCATCCCATCTTTGCTGCAGTTCGCTAAGTGGCACATTCTCCGCGCAATTGGACCCGCGGCTTTTGAAGGTTGAGTTGATTCTGTCAGACACGTCACTTCCCTCTTCGTTCATAAACATCCAGCCAACTTTATGGAAGAAGTGCCCTAGCTCGATGCTCCAGAACCATGGATGAATCGACTCATACGCGAGGTTGCAGTACAATTCATTCGGGTAGTCGGTACGAATCGCTCTGTTGATGTCGATAGCGGCAGCCTCCCTCGGTGGTGAAGGCTCCTTGTCCACTACGGTGACTCTCGATGGGTCCTTGTATTTCTGCGCCAGATGATACGCTATAGAAGTGCCGAAAGTACCGCCTCCTATGATCAGGACTGTGGGCTCCATTGTGTAGGGTTCTGTTGCGTGAGGCTGTGATTTCCACGTCGAGATGATGACTGGACTCGGGGCGAGTATCGAGAGCAAGATCAGTACGGTCAAATGGAGGAACCCCACTTATTACATTTGGTCGCGCCTGAAGAAGCCGAAGAACAGGAGCTTAATGCCAACAGGCCACGAAAGATCATTTCGACTTGGGTATTGCCCTGTCGTGAGCAGGGAAGTTCGTGAGGGGTCCGCGTGGATTGAGGAGAAGCTGTCAGCTATTGATCCATGTCGCTGAGAGCATGTATCGCCTCCGATGGCAGCTCGGAGTATAGTGTTAGGGCAATTGGATGAGAACGCCCGTATCTCTCATTCTACCGCCATCTTGATGACCCGAGCCTGGCATTCCGAGAGCAAGAATCTTTGAGAGTGCATCTGCCTGGCTGGAGAGCGGTATCGATAACCGTCTTTGTGGCGCCACGACCGACGGCGAGCGCCTTTCAATCGTGAAATTCGATACATGTCCTCGCTGAGTCGATGAACAGCGACGTGGAAGAGTGGCTGCGAAAGAAAGGAGAGTGTTGTTGTCGTTTACTGAACCCTAAAAGCATGCGAAATGACCACGTCAATAATCAACCGTTGACTGCCTCAGGCAGCCAGACTGTCAGAAGACCTCATCTCCGCCTCCACCTGACTCCTCAGCTCCTCAACATCTCATCAATAGTCTCCTGCATCGGCTTTGGCGTTCGACCTTTGCTCGCCAGCAGCTTCTCCAGTGTCGGGTCATGGATCTCACATTCGTTCTGTCGCAAGGCATCGTACGTCTTACTCCACCACTTGATGAAGGACGCGTCCATCGTCCTCTCTTGGACATAGTACTCCTCGTGCTCTGGCCGCGACACCACCTTCAGCTTGACTTCTTGGCCCTTGGCCTTCGAGACCATTTGCGCTACCTCGTCCAGTGAATGAGCCTTCGACTGTGAGAGATAGAATGTCTTTCCAGCCCATTCATCACTGGGCGCAGTCAGAACCAGCGCAGTCGCAAGGCCAAGATCGGGAATGCTGGTCCAGCTGATCTTGCTGTCTCCAGCAACTGGTACTTCGGTCCTGGAGTCATTCGGCACGTCGTAGTGCCCGAGATAGAGTGGCCAGCTTTCGTTGTAGAGCCCTTCGCGGAGGAACGTCCACACGAAACTACTGTTCTTCAGGTGCTCCTCGGTGCGTTCATGCGCTTTCATGACCCGACTGAGACTCGGATTGGCAAATGCCAGACTGGAGTAATAGACATGCTTGACGCCTGCTTCCTTGGCCGCAGCGAGTGCTCGAAAGTGGTCTGCCTCGCGGCCTTCGCCCGGTGGAGCGTCGTTGAAGTCCTTCTCGGTTCGAGCTGACGAGATGAGAAAGAGTTTCTCGCAGCCTTCGAAGGCCTTGGCAAAAGACGCCTGTTCATCCCAGTTGGCGAATCTGATCTCGACCCCTTTTTGCTGCGCTGACTGCAGTTTTTTGGCCCCCGAGTCCGATGAGGTCGTGCAGACTATGTCCGATGGTGCCACCAAGTCGTAATCGAGCAGAGCGTTCAGCGTCGCAAAGCCGAGCTTGCCGCTGGCACCAGCGATTGCGATCTTGCCCATGATGATGATTCGATGAAGCCTCAGTAAGGGATTTTGTTGGTTATCTCAGCAGATCTCGCTGAAGTCGTGAAGAGAGACTGAAGAAGTGGTAACAACTTCGATGACGTAAGTGCAAGATGAATCAAGTGGTGTTGTCCAATGCGCTGAAACCTGTAGGACATCGGCCATCGAGACTCGTGTTCCTATTTATCGTCATGGCCAGGCTACGGAGTTTCTGCGAACCACGGAGCTCAATTGCTGGTGTGGCTTATGTAAGTTCGCCATTGATGAAAGTCAAGTCGTGGCCGTACAAACCCTAGTGAATGTCTCCGGCCCTGCTTCTTGTTCTAGGGTAGCTCATCCGTCTCGAATAGGCAAAAGGTCCTCTTACTTCTCCGAAAGAGGCAATACGTCTCTAAAGGCTACTGACATCATGTTACCCAGCAGATCCACGCCAAGGCTTGCTGCCACCGAAATCAGGAGTCGTCAACGGCAAAGACGCTATATCCGGTACAGAACTTCTAACACTTGTTCCAAGACTCTCGCAAGCACAAACTCTGTCTTCCCAGCCTTATCACTGATGTCCATAGCAGTACGGACCATTCGTGATCCTCATCTAAGCATATCGACATTTGTGAACTTGACGAATCTGGGGACACCTTCGTTATATGGCCTTCGCCATCCACCTTCCACTATGCTGCAGAACGTCCGAACGGCGGCCCAGGGGGTGTTTATAGGCAAGCCGAATACCGAGCCAATTCCGCATACCTCCTGCTGTCGACCAGGGTCAATGAGGTATGAGATCACGCATGAAAAGCCCTCGATCCAGCCGCTAGCAGAAATAGGTTGTGGCATCATTGGGAAAACATCCT
The DNA here is from genome assembly GCA_002786045.1 of Zasmidium angulare. Classification (NCBI taxonomy): domain Eukaryota; kingdom Fungi; phylum Ascomycota; class Dothideomycetes; order Mycosphaerellales; family Mycosphaerellaceae; genus Zasmidium; species Zasmidium angulare. Next base: position 101,297 of record NHNX01000032.1, read on the forward strand.
TCAATTCGAAAACTTCCACACATAGGTGACTGAGCTATCTGAACACACCAGATCGCATCAAGAAAGGCACCACCCTTCTCAAATGAACCCGCCATATCTCGGTGCATTTCCATAGCTTCGGCGACCCGGCCTCACGTAGCCAGGCTGCAAGCGATTAAAGCGGTCTTGCATTTGCTCCCCTCGCCATTGACCCCAGGGCCCAGCCCATCCTCCGCCAAAGCCACGCTCAATCTCGGGCGTGGTCATGCCTCTGTGGGCGTTCTCGAAGCTTCCTATCATTGCGGCGTTGCGATAGCGGCCGCCCAGATCGCGGCGGAATCTGCCACCACCTCCGGAGCCTGAGCTGCCTCTGCTTCCTGGCCAGGGGTACATGGTGGTTCGAAGAATTGAAAATAAAGGGTCTCTGTGTTTGAAAGTTGGCGTGTGCTCTGAGAGGAGACTTGTGAGTCTTAGGTTAGTCGTGGTAGTCGCTTGTTGTCAGTAGTCGGTGGTAAGGGACAAGGCTCTGAGCGAGCGGGTTTTATATTACAGCGGCTTCACCGTGACTGCTGCTTCATCTTTCACAAAGATGTCTCAAAACTCAATTGCCTACATTTACTAACTACTCGAACAGAACGTACATTTGCAATGCCTTCACAGAGCTAGATGATGCCGCATTTAAGGCTTAGTTGGCTGGAGCCACCATGCCTTTCAAATGAATCCGCCATAGCTGGGTGCGTTCCCGTAGTTCGAGAACCCTGGCCTGACATACCCAGGTTGTAACCCATTGAAGCGATCCTGCATCCCATCCATCCTCTCCGCGCCGTAGGGCCCAGCCCAACCTCCCCAGAACCCAGAATAGAATTGATCGCTCGGCAGTGTGCTGATTCGATTGCCCCATAAGTTATCCAAGAACTCATCACGACCTCGCCATCGATGTCGATCGCCGGGACCGAAATAGCCATTTCGAGGACTACCAAAGCCTCCGCCGCCGCGGCTTCCTGGCCATGGATACATGATTGCTAGAAGTTTGTGGAGCTGCTTTGTGTTGTGATGGGGAAAAGCTCTGGTGTTCACGACTTGAATGTTGGTAAGAGCTTCGAAATCGCGATTGTTCTTGGAGAAGGGAGGCAAGGCTGTGAGTAGCGGCTATGCACTTAAATAGCAGAGGAAAGGTCGTGTTGACTGTTGCCTCGACTTTCACGCAGACCACCCAGCCAACAGCAGATGTATGCACGAACGTATTCTATTAAATTCTGTTTTCACAGATGAGGGCAAAGCTCGTTGCGAACCGTTGAGGCCCGCAGTGAAAAGCGATGAAATTATTTGATTATTGCCTAACAGATTACCTCATAGTGAACATAATTTGTTGCACAAGGTCATACTAAAGCTGCTTGAATGTAGATTCAGATGTAGGTACACTCTGATGGCAAATGGCCATATCTCGCCCACGTCAAAAGTACGTCTTCTGGGGAACGTATGAAGTGTGAAGACTTGTCGAGCGAACATCATCCTACGCGTCCGGTGAAGAGTTCAACTAGCTCCACAGCTCGTCATATTGAACAAGCACTAATTGCATACGCTCATACACAAAGATCATCTATCAAAAACTCTAAAAAAAACCACCATACCTCGGCGCACTTCCACCAAATCGTCTCGCGGGCCCAGGCTGCATGCCACTGAAACGATCCCTCGCTTGATTGAACCACGCTCCGCCATAGGGTCCTGCCCAGCCGCCAGCGTACCCGAAGGCACGATCCTGCATGGGACTCTGACTAGCACGGCCAAGCATCTGTCTCTCTAGCATTTGATTTCGACCGCCATATCTCGGGTCAATGAGTCCTCGATACTGCGAGCGTCCGATAGTTGATCGACCTCTGCTTCCTGGCCAGGGGTCCATGATCGAGGTTAGGACGCGGCGGGTCCTTGATTGATTTGAGATTTCGAAACGTCTGTGAAGAGCTCAGTAGGTCGATGTTGTGAATTGGGAATGTGAATTGTGGATGTTCCGAAGAATGTTCAGGCTGTGATGTGGCAGAGCTGCGGAGGCCTGCGACTTTGCGCGCACATATACAATGACTGGAAGCATCGTGAATGCCGTTGTTCAATTCACAGACTTCCAGCAGGATCGCCTCTCGCGGCTTTCACGCCGACCATCATCGATGCCATGGCGATCACAGCTTCGTACAACTATTAGAGAGGAATGATGTATCTCTGATGTTCAGTGTAGTGAAAGAATGTAATGAGCAGTGAGGGTGCTAAGCTTTTAGAGGACCCCTGACTCGAGAAGGAATTTTGCTTCAGGGGAAATAGAGTCCCACAACCTTTTGCTAGATACGGACTTTTCTCAATCTTTCAATTCAGCTGCGTCTGTATGTAGTTGAAGTCGGCGTGAACCAGGTTGGCTGAACCTCCTCCAGCGTTATATATTGCGAAATGCGAGCCTTCGAAATTGATCAGACTACCAGCGTCAAGCCAGCGATTGCTGACTTGTCCAACATACTTGGGATCATGTCCGTTCACTGCGTAGCCCAGACGGTAGCCAGTCTCCTTTGCCTCAATGATGAAGGTAACAGGGTGACCGGCCGCGACGGCTGCATCTTCAATAAGTGTGACATTCTGTGTATATGAGGCCGGTCCAGGCGAGGCTCCCTGCGGAATCTTTGTCGTATTGTCGCAGGGCGAGTATGTGATCGAAAGAAGGGCGTCCAAAGCGATGGGAGAGAATGCGAGTGGCACCGGGCCTTCTGAGATGCGGACGAGAATTGCTTTCTTGTGTGTCACGTTCGAAACCGTGATGCCGATATCGTTGTGGAAGTAGTCATTAAGGTAGATACTCGCCCCAGCTTCTTGCTGAAGTGCATGCTTTGTATCCAGATCGTACGAGGCCAGCTCCGTAGAGAAAGTGACGTTTACGTCGGCCTGTCTGCGCAGTAGTGCAGCCGGACTGGCCCTTTGACTCAGAGTGTATGGATTACCACGGATGCGAGCATATCCTGGACGGCTGGTCAAATCCAGAGGGTTCTTGTATGGCGTCCTGATGTTGTAGTAGTTCTTGTCGATGACACAGCCATCGAAGTCATCTCTCCATGACGTCGGCCGGGGCAGGTCGTACAAATAACCAGCCATGTTCTCAGTTATCTGGTTGCCGTTGTTGAAGGTAGGCCAACCATCGTCACGCCACTCTACAGGAGAAAGAAAAGTCTCTCGTCCTAGTTGTCTCCAACCTGTAACGTTACGAGGCCCATAGTATCGAGCTGCCAAAAACACAGCCCACCATCTGCCATCTGTGCCTACAACCATATCAGCGTGTCCAGTCGCCAAGAGACCCTGGCTGGTATCTCTGCCATTGAAGAGCAATGGGTTCGTTGGGCTTCCCTCCCAAGGTCCCCTGATGTTTTGTGATCTGTAGATTCGCGATTGGTGTAACGCTTCTGTGCCAACCTCGGCGGTCAAGAGGTAGTAAGTTCCGTTGATCTTGTAAACGTGTGGACCCTCTGCTAACTGTGGCAATGGACATGGAACACTAGTGTTCAAGATCAATTGATACGGAGTCATGGAGTCGCCAGTCCTGATGTCGATCTCTCCTGTCCAGATACCCTTGCCAACGTTCAGCGTGAGATAGACCTTGCCATCGTCATCGAAGAAGAGATCCGGGTCGATTCCTGGCTGATCAATGTAGACTGGATCTGACCAAGACGACTCATCAAAAATGTTCGACGTCGTGACATAGAACGAGCGTGGTACAGCTGTGGCAAGATCGGGTGGAAGAAGCGCATTGAGCGTCGTCACTAAGTAGAAAGTTCCGTTGTGGTACCGAAGGGTAGGAGCATAAATACCGACACCTCCAGCCGCCACCGTCAATGAGTCCAGTTGCGATGCACGGTTGAGGGCATGGCCAATCGTCTCCCACTTGATTCTGCATGATCGTATCAGGATACATCTTGATGTTCGACATGAAACTGTACCTTACTCACAAATCTTTAGAGTGATATATCGGACATCCTGGGAAAAACTCAAAGCTGCTCGTGGAGAGGAAGTAGTCTTCGCCGACGCGGACAATCGTCGGATCTGGATTGAATCCGGGGATAATGGGGTTGACGAACGCTCGTGTGGTAGCTGCATATTTTGAAGTTAGCATACGCAGATCAAGGCTGCAGGCCATGTCTTACCAAGACTGGCGACCACAAGGCCGAAGGCGTGGACCACGATAGTCCACATTTTGGCGCGACAACTGAGTAGAGATGCTACTCACCACGACAGCTCATAATATATGTATCGCTGCCGTTCCTAGCGGCACAGCCTTCATCACGTCATCTTGTCGAACCGCACATGCTGTCGAGCAACAACAGCCGCTCCTAAAGCGGAAATATCGGTACGAGAGGACGCCGCTCCCGCTTGTTCGCATCGTGTGGATGGTGTGCTAAGCAGCCAGACCACAACAATGGCGTATTTGTCAGTGAGTGGAGTTGTCTTCCAGGTTCAGGTCATCGAGCCGCATCACTTTTGATACAGACATTGAGCCTGATCTCCTGAAGCTCAGAGGGTCTAAGCAGCATAGCATATACCCTCAGTAATTGTCTCGATCTGTATACTTTTGAGATTATGTACTTTCGAGGCTATGTCATGATTAACCGCTTTGACAAGCACGAGTGTCTCTATGAATATTGGTTGAAACTCTTCCTAGCTTTCTATTTGAAACATCTGCTCTCTACCACATACCTGCCTCCTGGCACATTACGGACAATGGTAATACCGGCGTTCGCAGATACCGTTTTGCTGTACCTGTAATTGAGCTTCGGGGAACTGCTCACAATCGACAGCTTTGACTTGCACGTCATGTTGTCGAAGCTGATGGCACCCGACGTACCTGTTGGCGTGGAGAGATCGTAACGCAAGCCATTCCTCGCGACTTTCACACGTACGGAGTATGATCCAGAACCAGCTTTGAATCCTGCCTCGACGCACGTCAAGTCGCCGAGCTGTGGATGCACAGCCCAGGTCTTTGGTCCCAGCACGCGTATACCTGCGACGTAGTTGGTGAGTGCAGTGATGGGACCTGTGGCCCACGCGTGAGCGTGGGAGACACGAGCATCATTATGGTATGCAGGATAGTGCAATGTGTTATTCACGTCGTAGCCCTCGATGAACGATGAGCCGGTCATTCGTGGATCTTTCAACATATAGTCGTGCCACATGATTCGGATCAGGTCGATTGCTCGCTGTGGCTGCCCAGCCAGAAGATGTAGCTGAAGTTCGAACCCGCTGACATAAGGGCTGATGCATGTCTCGAGTTCTGGCGTTGGTGCCCCGATGGGTGTCCAACGAGCAGCAAGGTTCTTTGAGATTGCCGCGGCTTGTGATGAGTTGGTGACTCTGGCAAGAACTGCAAATGAGTTGCCATCCTGGGGGTGGATCTTTGAGGTTTCATTATCACGAAACAGTCCTCGTGACGCGTCCCACAAACGATCGTTCATCTGCCTTGACACCTCGTCTGCAGATTTGCGCCAGGAGGAGGCCACAGGGTAGCCAAGAGCCTCTGCAAGATCGGAAGACTCGCGGAGTGCAAACACCAAGAGGGCGTTCAACTCGGTTGTATATCCAGCAAAAGTCTTCGGTGCCCAGGATAGTGGAAGCTGAGTTGAAGCGTTGACCAGCCCGCTAGCATCACGCTGTGCAAGGGCCCAAGCTACCGCTTTCTGTATGAAGCTGAAACTGTCGTTGGAGAAGAAGGATGCGTCGTTGGTTAAGCTGTAATATTCTTTGAGTTTTGTCAACGTATGGCAGTGATAGGCGAAACTTTTTGCCTGGGCGGCGGTGGCAGCGATTGCCGCTCCATATGGATCTGCGAAGACTGGGGCTCCGAAATATGGAAATGCACCGTCTGGGAGCTGTAGGTCGCGAATACGACTAATAGTGGCTTTGATCGTGCTTACATCTCCTATGGTGAGGAGAGTCCCAGGAAGTGAGTGCGCGAGGTCTCCAGGCCAGATTAAGCGGTCTCGCTTTGCGCCATCCACGAGCGTAGCTGGATGACCCTCGAGTAGTGTGCTATTCGAATACCACTCAGTCGTGATTGATGAGGTTGGAACATCAGGCTGAAGTGTTAAGCCTAAGGAGGACGGAATGATGCAGAGCTGGCAGGTATATGCTCCTTTGTCACGCATTAGCTGTCTTCATTAGAGCCTCTCAGGAGTTTCCACTTACCCGCGTACCACACCAAATTCAGCTTCTCGTCGCTAGAATGGAAGTGGCCGGTGTAAGAACCGAGTTGATTGTCCTGATAATGTGGCATTGCGCTAAAGCGAGTAATCAGCCTGCTCAGTGATGCTGTGCCATCGCCTCTATGGTACACGTTAAGGTATCGAAACCCCCCACGATCATGCTTCGGGTCGACTGAGTAGTTGCCAGGGCCAGTGATGTTGAACCACAAGATCTCGTCGATCAGCTCGTCCTTTGTAGCATCTCCGCCATAGGGCGATATCCAGAGTTTCGATTCAGTGAATGATAGACCAATCTGCTGTCCTTGGTTGGAGATCGCATCGACTTGGAACGATGCAGTGCCGCCGATATTCTTCGAGTAGTCATAGGTGACCGCAGCGCTATCTTGAAATTCTGCGCATCCCATGCCACTCAGCGTGAGGGCCTCAGCCTGCTTGACTGTGCCATTGATATGGAGAACAGACGTCGGCTCGAGCAGGCGCCTGGAAGGAGCAAGGATGTAGTCCGAGTATGGTGTTTCTGCAAAAGTCGCAACAGCAAGAAAAGGCAAGATGCGAATGCTGCGGGTCATAATCTTAGGCCTCATCGAAGATTGTGCTTCCAAGTGAAGGGATGAGAAAAGGTAGGTCCTGAAGAGAGAGAACTTTGAAGCGTTGATCGAGGTTGGATGGCCTAGCATATCTTGGCACATGCAAGCCTTGCGTGCAGGGATCCCTTTAGCTCGGGCACTATTACTCGTATAGTACTTACCACACTGGGAAGCGATGTGGCGCTTCTTCTACCAGGCGGATCGAAGAGGTTGCAGCCAAAGGCATGCAGGAGCCGGCAACTTCTCCGCACACCATGTTGACTTGCAGCTTGGTTCACTCGTATTGATCATCGTTTGCTCAATCAGTTGCATCATCCATTTAGTACATGGCAGTATGATCGTGCTTGTACGGGAGCCCAGACCATATGTGGCGCATGTCTACTTGTGTGGTCTCAGGCTCTCTCCGTGGACATTCTGTCCTATATGGGAGCGCATGATGCGAGCGAGTGATTCACGGTCACCTTTTGACGGACCGCTATCTCGAGTGATAGTGTAATCCATCTGTCACAAGCTCCGAATCCCCGTCCAAACGTACAACGATGACGCAGATACCGTTGTCTTCTCGAGCGTTACACTTATACGCACCACACCTGGCCCATATCGTATTCAACTTTCAGATGAATCCTGGACGGGAGGTATAGCAAGGCTATTTCTATCAGTGCTGATCATTTTCTGAGCTCACATTGAACACGATCAATCGGACGGAATCTTCATTTCGCTAGCTGTTTCCTATGTGGTGAGTGCACGACTCTGAGTCTAGATGCCTCAGCGCTCAAGACTCAATAACCCTTCAGAGTCCAGTGCAGGCCTAGACATAATCCAGCTTCGCTTCAATTGAGCACAACTTGGTCATGCTCAAAGAAAAAGTCGCATTTACAGGAGGCGTCAATATCGACTATGACGTTGATTTCGGTTTCGTTGACACGCAGTGTATGATTTTCAGCACCATACTGGGAGAATGACGGCCGTTGCGACAGCTGGCGAGTAGGTAAGAGTGCATTTGGATCCTCGTTGATGAAGAATGAGAGGTAATAGTCCCTCATGATGCCCTGGAGGGTAGAGTTGAAGACCAAAGCCGGTGAGTTGCCCAGTACGTACGCTTGGGCAGCTCCGTGAAGATAATATCCAGCATTGAACCGAAGTTTCCAGATGGGCACCTTGGGCGATTAGTGGAAAGCTGCTGAGGCTACGTACCGGGTTGGGCAGTGGATGATAGCGTCGCCCCAGATGGCTTGACTTGCCCAGTAGGCTGGCGACTCCATCGCCAAGTTCACCCCGGCAGCCAGGAAGAATAGCTCGAGGAACGCATATGCCGGACTCGTGAAGAGATTATTGTTCAAGCGGAACGAGAGACCATAGTCGCTGGAGGGGTACAACCGTTGAAGCTGTCGGAGGAAGGCGTTCGTCGCGGCTGGCCAGAATTGCTGGAACTCATTTCGTACCTCTGCATAATTTGTGACTGAGAAGTTGGTGAAACCGACTCCTATGTTCATGTCAGCATGTTGTAGTCCGATGACGACTGACAAACGTTTACCTTCAAACTCATTGGTATCTATGAGAATGGGTACTTTGCTGAAGCTGCCGCTGGCAAACTCTCGCGAAGGAAAATCCCTCACGAACGTGCCATCGACCACGGGAACGTAGCAGAAATCTCCGTATCCATATAGACCAGCCTTGTAAGCGGTTACATATGATGTTTGAGTTGCGTTGAAAAGCTCCTCGTATGATCTACTTCGAAGACATTGTAAAGAGGTGCAGTTCGCTACGTCGAGAAGAGTCTCATAGATCGCGTCCTGAGTGGTAATGTTGTGGTGTGGGAGCAACCCTGGAAACTCTGAATAGAATCAGTCTTTTTGCTACGGCAACATACCGAGATTGAACTTACCAGGCAATGCAGCGCGAAATGGCGGCCGAGTCTCACCGCCTCCACGGATGATTTGATAGAGTACGGATCCGCCACCAGCACTACCTCCGTGAATGGTCACTTTGGTGCGATCACCACCAAATGCCTCGATGTGGTGCTGCACCCACTCCAGTGCTAGTCTCTGATCCAAAAGACCAGCATTGGCGGTACCGTCATTGGCGACAGTCGACCCAGCGAGGAAGCCGTACGCTCCTAGTCGATACTGTATAGAGACGTAGACTATACCCCCGTTTGAATAGCTGACAAGATTTGTTCCATCTTCTGATGTCGAATTGCCTCCAATGTAGCCGCCCCCATGGATGTCGACCACAACAGGAAGTTTCTTCGCGGCGGGGCTTTGAGGTACCAGGATGTTCATGAGCAGACAGTCCTCGCTAGCAAGCTTGGGATCGTATGCTGTTGGCATATAACCAGATGACGCCTGCACACACTGTGGCCCGTACTTGGTAGCGTTCACATATTGTGTTGTGCTCTTCTTCGTGCTCTTTTCGATTGGCACCGGAGCTCTCCAGCGTAGGTCGCCGACGGGAGCTGCAGCATAGTAGACACCAAGAAATGAATTGACTCTGACAGAAGACAATTAGCCATAGGTATCTGTAACAAGGAGGCAGATTAGTATACTCACCCAAGCGTTCCGTTACCCAGGCCTGCATACTTTATGTAGCCCAGGTCTACAGTCGGTTGTCCATTAACTTCCGTTGGGGCTGCCACAACGAGGGCAGCTCCTGCGCTGAAGAAGCATATGTTCTTGACCAACATCGTCGTAATTGCTGACTGCCTTCAACACCTCATCATCACAAACGGCGGCTGCTGTACTTATGAGTCCAGATTGCAGCAGGAACTGCCTGAGCTTTGTTCCACGTTGGGAAGTCGCTTTACGAAGAGCGCCGCGGGCGAAGAGCAACGCTGCGCGGTACACGACGCACCGTGTCTGGATGGCTTCATGACGAGGCCTCTTCACGGTCCTACTATTCCCCGGCACAAGGGTCAAAGAACACAGAACGGGAGCTGCGAAGACGCCTCGTATAGAAGTTGCCCGTTTAGGAACGAGCAGCAGACAAGGCTCGTTTGCGGAACCAATAGCGATTGATCCTCGCGCGTGTGACCTCCAAATCAGGACTACGTGGAAGAGAAGCTTTGGTCAGTCAAAATTTGGTGCTCGATGACTAGCTTGTTCCTGATTTTGAGCAGACTCATCCCTAGCACTGACTGGTTACCCGAATGAGGCTTTTGCCCTTTGGCAGCACTAGTTTCGACCATGGAGACGACAAAGCCAATGACGTAAACGCTTGGGCGCAACATTAGACGGCACTTTTGAGCTGTGGTGCCGAGAGAGGTTGACAAGCGAGGTAGAGATGGCACGGCTAACGGCCTGGTCATGCAAACATTAGTGTGGAGGGGGCCTCATGAACACAAAGAGCCGCTTTTGTGGCGTCGAATCGTGAGACTTCCTTTCGGCCAATGTTCTTCCGACGAATGGTCATACAGATCGTGTCGCTACACCTTTGGAAGTTGTACATCGTGCGAAAAAAGCCGCCCATCTTCGCCAACCTGACGGTACAATCTTACTGCGTCCCAGACGCCCGGTGTCTCGACTGATTCAATCAGACTGTAGTGGTGCACGCGACGGTGCTCTGGTATAATGCCACAATGTTCTGCATCACCATTGCCCTCCAGATCGATGATGGCACGACAGATGCCTTTTGCCACATTGACTTCTATCGGACCCTCATGTTTTGGGCACTGGTCCAGAAGATCGAAAGCACGCTTCCTCGTCTCAGAGTCTCGACATTGCTGTATGACTAGCATCAGCTGCTGTTGTGCGGGAAATCCTATCGAGAAGGCAGCTGGCACATTCTGATCTTCCGCATTCCTAACGAAACATCGTATCCGCTGTAGGGCGTCGTCGATGATGTCGACAATGTCTTTGAATAGGTCCAGTGCATTGTCGTATTCTGTTTGTCGAGAGGCCCAGCCACAATCCGTGAAGACCCGAACCAGTAGACACCGTGCTTTGGCGAAACTGTACAAAGCATAGCTACTCAGGTCGCAGGCCTCAAGGTCTGCTATTTTCGCCTCAAGAGCTTGCTGGATGCTCTGTTGCCGAGCTTGGAAGCCATCGAACAAAGGCAAAGAGTGTCGAGGGGCCTCGTCCATCGCGCCATCAAATGCGCGAAGATCGGCAGCCATAGTCATTGATCGCATCAGGTCCGACACTAGGATTAGGGAGCTTGTGAGTGGATCCTCGACGTCTGCAGTCTCGGGCTTCCTTGCGATCATAAGCTGAATTGCTAGCGCTGATGGCGAAATCGGATTGAACACAGTCGCATCGATTGCATATGTCCGCAGCATTCGCGCCACTTCTCGAGTCTCCTCGCTCACGTTCCCTTCTTGCTCGTCTAGGATTCTCATGCCAGACTTCAGATGGACGAGCAGGCGGTTGGAGGAGCCACGAATAGACTCAAGTACTACCATCAACAAGCATACCAATGGCAGACTTGTCTCGATGCTTTCACCACTTGCGCTGATCGAACGGCGCAAAGAGGTGATGGCATTAGCATAGTGTCGACAACTCTGTTGACGGATGAGGTCCGTAATATCACTGTCGATGCCCTGATCTCTGACAGTGCTGCAATGGTCGACGAGACGCTGCTGAGCTCCCAAGGCTGCAACGATATTGCGAATACGCGGACCAGGATCCAGAAGCTGTGCGACCAAGTAATCCCACACAGGTGATGGCTGACAGTGGCGCAGAATGGGAAGGCCCCGCACGCAAAAGTACTCAATGGCGTAGCGGAGAATGTCGTGAACGACAATGGCACTGGGCAGCTGCTTCGGACTTGTTGTGTGAGCCACGTGACGGAAGCCGCGGAAGGCCGATCTTTCTGCGGGCTCAATGTACTGGCAAGGCCGTGATGCCTTCTGGCAGCGGAGGCAGCTGGGCTTGGTCTGGTCGCATCTCACCCTGCGCTGTTTGCACACCACGCATCCTGAGAGAAGCGTCTAGCGTCAGTCCACGTAGTGCACGCGTGCCACCCGGAGGCGTTCACGCTCCAGTTGTTCAGCCATGTAGATCCTTACCGCGCCGAGATTTGGAGTGGTGAGCCCGTTCACGCCCTTTTGCTGCAGACGCTGGGGCTTTGTCACCCATGTGGAGGAGAGTGCTGCGATAGGGAGATGGGGTTGCATTGCTCGTTTGTGTTTATACGAGCAGCGCAGTGGCGAGGGAAGACGATGCAGGGTGCTCTACTGTGCGGGGAAACGAGGAGTGCACCGTTGAAGTTCGATGGCCAGACCCGGCTCTCGGGCCAGCGATCTCCGACGAGGCTGCGTCCAAGCGGCTCGTACACAAATTCCGATTTTTGGCAAGACCGCCCCCATCCAGCTCAAGAAGGCTCTTGGCACGCACCTACAAGATGTCTTGTGATAAGTCACCTTGCTGGAGCCTTGATCTCAGACACGCTTGTCCCTTCCAGCTCATTCAACACGAACCATCAGCGGTATGTTCTTCTCGTGGATTCTGGCAATCCTGGCATGCGTGTCATCGGTTTTGTGCGCACAGTCACAAGGTTCTGACGGCCTTGCACGCATTCTATTCACCACGGGCATTGTGCCTGAAGAAGACCTGGCTGCAGCTGCAGCACAATATCTCTTGAGCGGTGCAAATGCAAGTTCGGCGGCTCTGCAAGCAGCGCTATTGCAACCGGGCATCGATCTGGCGAAGAGATCCAATCCCGAGCTCTACTACTCGTATGGGCGCTCGCCACCAGTGTATCCATCACGTAAGTGCACGTTGTTCGTAGATTGTACATCTACAAGCGCTCACAAACTGCAGCGCAGAGCTCTGGTGCTGGCAACTGGGCTCATGCATACGCAAAAGCCAGGGAGCTAGTGGCTCGGATGACCGATGAGGAGAAGAATAATGTTTGTTGTAACTATAAGCGGTGTAGTCTCTGCATCGTGATGGCGGAGGTTGACTGCGTGCTGACGGACGTCCCAGATTACGACTCCTGCAGTATCCAACAGGGGTTGCGCCGGCTTTACTGGTTCTGTCCCACGACTGGCATTCCCTGGCATCTGTACGTGTCAATCAAGCCCAAACGGTGCCGCTCTGACATCTGTGACCGACAGGCCTCAATGATGGCCCGGCCGGCGTGCGCGGTCCAGTGCCAAACGATACTCGTGCAAACGGATTCCCAGCCCAACTCAGCATTGGAGCGAGCTGGAATCGAGGTTTGGCGTTCTGGAGAGCTCGACAGATGGGGCGAGAATTCCGAGCAAAGGGCGTCGATGTAGCGCTCGCTCCTGTAATTGGACCCCTTGGCCGAATTGTGACTGGTGGAAGAACCTGGGTATGTCATGACAGGTGACAAGACGAGACCATTGAGAAAGGGCAGATCACTGACCACCGTGTTGTTGGCAGGAAGGCTTTTCAAACGACCCGTATCTGGCCGGGTCATTAACTGAGCCGACAGTGAGAGGCTTACAAGAGTCTGTCGTGGCGTGCGCGAAGCATTTCATTGCAAACGAGCAGGTAAGCAACTTTCTTTGAGCCTGTGTCATAGATCATGTACTAAGAGTTGGCAGGAAACACAACGCAATCCCTACCTCGTGGGCTACCTTGGAGAGACAAATATTACACTTAACGCCTCGATATCCAGCAATCTAGATGACAGAACCATGCATGAGCTTTATCTCTGGCCTTTCTACGATGCAGTGTACGCAGGTGTTGGCAGTGTGATGTGCAGTGTCAGTATACCAGCGTCTCTTAGAACTATGCAGACTGGCTTTCTGACGCCTATCTTCAGTACCAGAGAATCAACGGCAGCCATGCGTGCCAGAACAGTGCAGCCATAAACGGTCTGCTCAAGACTGAACTGGGATTTCAGGGGTTTGTGGTCAGCGATTGGTTCGCTCAACATACTGGTGTCGCTTCTGCCCAGGCTGGCTTGGATCTAGCTATGCCCGATGGTCGTTACTGGGGCAACAATACGCTCTCGAACGCTGTTCAAAATGGTTCGATGGCTAGTACGAGACTCGACGATATGGCGACAAGGATTTTGGCAAGCTGGTTCAAATACTCTACCGTGGATGTCCCTGGTATCGAAAATCACTATACCGAAGACGTGCGCCTCGAAGGGTCGTCTGACGCTGCTTTTCAAGCTTGTGGATTGACGTATTCCGAGTTCACTTATTCGAACTTCAGCGTTTCGACGATCTCGGAGGCGCGATGTGACAACTTACCTCCGGATTCAAATCTTAGAACTGCACCTCCTCCAGGTGGTCTGGCCTCTCTATACGACATCATTGCCACAGCCCGCGTTACAGTAAGCAACGCGGGTAGCGTCGCAGCTGCAGAAGTCGCACAGCTCTACGTGAACATTCCAGAGAGCGGGGTGCAAAGGGCGCTCAGGGGCTTTGATAAGAAGCTGTTACAACCAGGAGCGAGTGCGGAGTACACATTCGACCTAAGAAGGAGAGATCTAAGCATATGGGATGTAGTAAAACAGCATTGGGTGCTGCCCAGGGGCGAGTATGAGATGGCGGTGGGCAAAAGTGTTCTTGACATCCAAGAGTCGGCGGCACTGGTGATATTAGATAATTAAGGGGCGAAGCAGTGAATAGTCTTGAGCGTCGCTAGTCCAGATTCTGAAAGCCTGGGCGACGGGTGGACAAGGGAGTTTGCAAGCCGACCTTGAACAAAGATTCACCACTACACAAGACTACCGTTGGCAACTTCAGAAACAGTCTCTTGCCTTTCACGGGCTATCGTAACGCCTAGGAGCCTGGGACGAACCGACCGGCGGACCGAATTCAACACATGTTGCGCGACGAGGCTTTTACAGGTCATACTTCGAGTTGGAATCTCCTGCGGTGGCGTCCCCAGCTACTGTGACAGGTGCGATCATTACTCTGAGTTCCATCCTGCATACAGCAGCGGTGTTCATCAATGGCGAGAGTGGCTCCGCTGGATCCAACGGCGCCTCAGGCTGAGACATCTCGGCATGTACATCGAGGCACGAACGTGGTGCAAGTTGTTGTTAGCACGCCGTTGGGAAATGCTCTCATACCGGTCCGAGGTGTCTTGAAGACGGCGGGCCTAGGGGTACTCGGACCATTTGCGCAGGCGGAGTATGGCCTAGTTGGGAATGTTGTAGTCCGACAGTACAACGCCGTGAAGCTATAGACAGGAAGAACAACGACAGGTAAGAGAGGGGCGAGAGAAAGCGACGTTGCATAGTCCTTCTCTATTGCTGCGTGATGATGAGTGCTTGGCTTGGTACCCAAGTCAGCGCGTCGCTATCGTAGTATTCAACAGGCCCTTCTGCAACACTGCTTTGCCCAGTTTGTACCAACGTGATCCTGAGAGGTCTTTGCTGGCTAGTTCGTCAACTTGTTCGACCAAGTCCCTTGGCCAGCGCCCTGGCTTGACATCTCTCTCGCCTTCTTCGTGTATTCGTCGCCATGACCTTGGATGTGCTTCTCGAGCATCCGCGCCGCAACCGCTAGCTGCGTTCCGACAAGCGGCTGGTTGATTGTGACACTCAGACCCGCCTCCTTCAACAAAGGGTGAACGATCTCCGAGTCAGTCCCCACATCCACCTCCTTCAACATTTCCGGAATGCGCGGGTTCAGGAATTCCCACATCTGATGCAGAAGCTTGGCATTGGTTGACCAGAACTCAACGTATGAGAAGTTGAGCTCCATCTCATCGTGAATGGCGGCTTTCTTGAAGGCGGAAAGCAGTTCAATTGCGGTGTACGTTGCATGGCCGCGGGAGTGCTTCTTGACGTCTTTGGCGTAGACACGATCCGCGATTTGGTGCATGACTTCCTCTGCCATATCGCCACGCTCGTACCCGAGCACGTCCTCTGCTTGTGCCAGCACTTCGCCAAGCTTCGGCCACAGGAGTTGGCTTTCGACCTTGCGCATGCCATCGGTGATTCTGTTGGTGTTGATTCTCTTAATATACTGTGGAGGTATCCCAAATGCAATCTGCCAGTGGCGCGACCATGCTGCATCGTCAGCATGCTCTGCGACTTCGAGGACGTATGAGCGGGTCTGGCTCTGTAAGGTAATGAGCCACTCCATGTCGGGCCACTTGGTCATCAACAAACCAAAGTATAGGGATGCGCGGTACAGGTACGCTAGTCCGAGGGTAACCCAGCCATCGTTCGCCATCGCAGCAGCGGTCTGATTGATCATCCACTTGCTGAGCTTCATCTGCTCCCATGGACCGATGGGTAAAGCTTTGCCGACTCGGGCCTCTGCTGCCGTCTTTGACTTCGCGAATGCAAGATTTGGGGACTTGAGCTGAGCGAGGAAAGCCTTCTCGGTGACCAAGGTCTGCAGTAGAGTCTGTGGGTTGCCAAAGCTTTCGGGATAGCGAACTTCGCGAAGAGCTTCCTCTCTGTGGGCGATTTCCCGCTCGAGTTGCCCCACGTACTTGCTCATAGCGTCCTCAAGAAGGCCGCTCATCTTTTCGTGACCGACAATGTCATACATATCCATGTAAGACTGGGTCACCATTGCCGTACACACCTGCATACTGTGCTCACCATCATATGCGTATAGTAAGCTCGCGTATTCGTTGTTTGGGTTGGCCAACAGGTGCAGGTCTGGTATGACCTTGAATAAGGCTTTGGCGAAGGGGTAGGTTTCAGCAAGAGTCTTTGCCATCTCGCTGAGCTCATAGATGCCGCCTCGCTTCTTCTTCGACTTCCGATACGCATCGCATTCGTTGATGGCAGTGGTGGCGACGAGGGTCGCATCCATGCAGAGCAGATGCGTCTTATCAAGCTGCCAGTGCAGTCGATCACCGATCACGGCCGTCGTCTTCTCCTCGTCTAGTATTGCGGTAGCGATCGCGTTCAGGCGAAGAAAGTGCGCATTGACGTCGTGCACACCCAGGTCTCGAAACGTATCGAACAGAGTGTACGTGCCGCGGCGCATACAGCCGAAGGCGTTCTCGGTGACTTGCATGGCACAGTCGGCTGTGACTTTGCCGGAGACGACGTCCTCCCACAACTCTCGCACGAAGGAGTGTATCTCGGCCATGTCTTCCAAGAAGCATACCAATGCAAAGCGGCTTTCGGCGATAGGATCGATAGCAACTGTCGGCTTGCTGGGCACCGAAGGTTTCGGGTTCTGATTCTTCTTTTCTCTTTCCGGCGACGTGAATGGCTGTTCCAACGGCTCGTCAACTTCGAGATGTTTGAAGAGACTTTGGAGCGAGCGTTCTCGTGGCAGAGAGAACCCTTCAGACAGTATCACTGGGCTGAAAGGGGTGGCAGGCGGAGTCGCAAATGTGCCATTCGCGTTAGGAACCCCAAGTTTATCTGCTTTTTGCTTCTTTCGCGCCTCTTTCAACTTCGAGTGGACGACTTGGAGCGCCTCGATGAAGTGCTGGTGACTAACATCGCTGGGATCCTCCTTTGAACCCTCTTGTCGACGTGCGGTGAACAAGCCTGCATAGGCCTGACGGCCTCGAATGACTTCATCGATTAGGTCGATCATACTGCCAGGGATGTGCCTGGTATGGTCAGCATATGTACATACACTGGGCGGCAGCGAACATACACTTGAGGATGCCTGGCGATCGCGTCCGCGCATTTCAGCATCTTCTTGATTGCGACACCACTCGGCTTCGTGGCCTTGGGGTCGCCGAAACCCACCGACACCGCCGTCTCAAGGAGCCAGCGGACGATCTTCTTGGTGCCGCTCTTGTAGAGTGTGTAGCGATCCCAGACCACGCGGTCTGGCAGCTCGGCGATCACCATGGCTGGCGGCGCGATGCTTCGCGAAGTACAGAGGGTTGCCGTGCAGGCGAAGCAGGTGACGTCGGTTGGAGGTGATGATGAGCGCTTGGTGATTTGGTGTGCGTATGATACGAGAAGGTGTCACGCAGAGCGTCTGGAGTCTTCTGCTTGTGGTTGCGAAGGTGGCGAGATTTCGTGCTGGTGCAGTTGCCTAGCAACAACCCAGTCACATGCTCGACGAGAGCAAACGGAGTGACTTGCAAGCTGCCGACAATCACCCGGCCACCATTCTGTTGTCGGATGCCACGATTGCGAACCCCTTTGAAGGCGCCTCTTTCTTGTGTGGAGCAAATGGAAGTGTCAGAGGTGGTGACCCATGCTGGTATCGCGTTCGATTGCCTTCGCTATACCACGACCAGACTAATACTCGTGGAGAAGATAGACGAAGCAGCTGGATGATCACGCCCCTCAGATTGTTTCAAACTCTTCTCTAAGGTAAAAGGTAGTGAGAGATTCCCATCCGCTACCGCTATCACCATCGTGAAGCCATACGGAGGGGCCTGGTCCCTACCGGCGAAAGATCTGGAGTCAAGACCTCGAGATGTACGGGTTTCGAACAGACAGTGATGCATCTGGAAGTCGTGGCATGCTACCATGTTCGTGACGATCCTAAGCGGTGTTCTCATCGAGCCAGGCGCATGCAGCTGCAGGCCTGTGACAGCACCGTGCAGGTATCATCGTGCTCTCGTCCTGTCTCAGTACATACCCCATCAGCCCATCGCCCACTGGAGGAGATTCTAGGGCCCGGGACGGAGGCCCTTGGGCATCGTCAGCCAGCCAAAGGTGGACCACCACGGCGAGACGGCTCGACCACAACAGAACGTCTTGCGTCGTGCGTCTTGGGCCATGTGCAGGCGTTGGCACCGTTGGCTACGTCCTCATTGGTCGCACCTCTGGTTACGAGGCAGTTGCATATTTGTGACGGTTTCACAGCAGTCAAGTCGTTCATCCTTGTTTGCGTCTCTTGCAGATAGCAGCCACGACCGAGATGTCGTCCAGCTTGCCACCTTCGACAGCTAATCCCTCCTCCACAGCCTTCTCCATGAACGGCGATGCGGCAAACGGATCCTCGGCAATTTTTCGAGCAGAAAGCACAACTTCTTGCGCAACATACTTCATGGCCTCGGCTCCATCACCGTCGCCGTGGGTATCTTTCCACTTCTTCAGCGCCTCGACAGTATAATCAGAGATCTCTTCTTCCCACAGATTATCAGTCACACCGTCGCTCACAGCTAAAACGATGTCGTCCTCAAGCAGCTCGACTTTGTCCAGTACCGCGTTGTCTAAAGGCGTATCGGGCGAGTTTGTCCCAAGCTGCCGTGGGCAGTCGAAATAGTGCCACTGCTCTTTGGTCGCGAAGAGCACGCTGGAGTCCTTCGGTCTCACGACCAAGACTTTACAATCTCCAAGCTGCGTGACATACAGCATTGGATGCTGGCCGTCGTTTCCTTCAACCCAGTGTAAGAGAGCCGAGCTCGCGGTAGTCGTCCCAAACCATTCATTTGGCTCGCTCAGCGCCTCTTTCGTTTTTGCGTATGCCTCGTCAAGGTACTTCACGGGGTCTGGGGTGCCCTTTCCGCCATATAGATCTTTTTCCGCTGCAACCGCCCAGAAATGTGCAATCAGTCTGCTCCACAGCGGCGCATGGCCTCTTTCCCTCTGCGCCCACGCTCCTACCCCGTCATTGGTGCATATAAGCGTCTCGCTTGCAAGCATCGCATCGTCGCCGTTGGTCACGCCTCTTATCATTTGTCCGTTCACTTTCGGTCTTCGGTCGATCGATCGATGGTGTGTACTGAGTGGATCGCTGAAAGAGCCGCTGGGCGGCGAGAAGAAGGGAGGAGGAAATGGTCTTGACCCGCGTTTAGCCCATCCTGCGTAGCCGGCCTCAAAGTAGAACGGACTGGCGCTCTTCCTATCGTTGGCCTCTTCAGGCACCGGGGTTGTCAGGCCGGCTTGGGGATCTCGCGAACGCGGTTTGTATCGCTCATGCTTCGCCTCGGACTGAGGCTCTGCAGCACTTTTGGCGGCGCTCCATGTCCAGAAGTCCCGTGGCGTGCATGTTGAAGTTCTCGGTCTTGCTGTTCTTATGGTAATCGTCCGAACAGGGGTGGTCGTCAGCCGGAGGGCAAGCATCGAAGCGTCGTGAGAGTGAGGAGCCTTCCAAGCCCGTGTGCTGTGGTTGACAGCAGCATACCACACCACGGTCGATGTCTCGAAGTACTTTCACGCTCCCCGTCCGGTGTTGGGAATAAATGTGATGTCAATGTCGCGGTTGAGCGCGCGCCGATGTCGTGGTGTCTGAATAAAGTTTCCGATCGGCCCGTACTACCCCTGGCAAGCGCTGGTTTATTCCCGCCGCGCTGGCGACGACACGAGATCGTTACAGAAGTGAGTGGGTGAGAGCATACAGCAAGGCATACATGAAGCAACTGAGAGCCTGAGCACATGTACTGTACTTCACATTGTGGCCGACGAGAGGAACGCCGAGGCATCGGTGCACTTCCCCGAACTCTATCCCGGCGGTGAAAGATAGGGAGATGAAAGTGTGTGTATGGTATCTGACGAATACTTCGCCTCGTCCGCCTTATACCTCTGTCTCTGGAGGACTCAAAAGAGCACTTCCGGATCGACTCGTCACAGCGTGCTGTGTACGATTGTCGGAGCAAGGCTGAAGTCTACGGTGTACTAAAAACCATCAATTACGGCGGACTACATGTACCAACTCACCACACTCAATCAAGCTTCGGCGGCTAGACGTGCCAATTTCCCTGGCTCACCTCGTCTACGAACCAGTTTCATAGACCAATGGCATTCTGTACGATTATGTCGCCTACATCATCAACAACATGAGCTAAGTGGTAGCACATTCTCCCACCTTCTTCAGCACCCTTTTACAGTTGCCCAATTTCGTTCCCTTTGGCGGTGTCGGTCGCGAACATGGCGGCGCAAGAGCAGTCGAAAGCGGCGATGGAGAAAGAGACGCAGATACCGGAGTGGGAGCATATTGCTGCTCAGCAGGGTGGAGCAGGTGCACAAGAGCCGGGCAGGTCGTTCAAAGAGAGCTGTCGCGGCAAGCTCAACGGCGTACTTCCACCACACCGGAAGTACTTGGGCATGAAGCGGAACACCTTCTTGATCGTCTTGCTGGCCGTCGCGCTTGCTCTTCTGGCGCTCATAATCGGCCTGGCTGTGGGTTTGACACGAGGAGGGTAAGCTGAGCGATGGTCTTGTCAGCGCCGGCACCAAAGACTTACAAATGACCTAGGAGCAAGAACCTTCCTCTGCCTTCGAACTCCAAGACCTTCAGCGGCGACCTCACGTACTATGAGCCGGGTCTTGGTGCATGCGGAGAGACCTCGACCAAAGACGACAAGATCGTCTCCCTTTCCCATTTGCTCTTCGATGCTGCTGGTACGACCTGTGAACATCATCCAAGATCGGGGGGCCACTAACATGTGTACAGGTTCGACATCTAGCAACGGCGGTAACTCGAACGACAACCCGCTATGTGGAAGGATGATTCGCGCCCAGCGATACGACGAGGGTGTTGGCCAAATGCGCAGCGTGGACCTCAAGGTTGTCGACAGATGCACTGGATGTGCTGTAGATGACTTGGATACGACCGAGACTGCATTTGAGAGACTAGCGTCCATTGCCCAAGGCAGAGTCGATGTGACTTGGGCATGGCTGTAGCCAGTTGTATTCAATGCTCTTTCGCCGTGAAAGATTTCCCCAGTGTCAGGTCTCAACGTGGAAGAGTTGTTCTCTGGATCGTTCAAGGTGTGTCGTGTGAATCTTGAAGCTTGAAGGCGTTCGAAGCCTGTCGGCTGATTTTGTGACATTTGAAAGCCGGTTCGAAGCGAGGTTGAACAATTACGTGTATGTTCATGGCAAACAGGTGGCGACCATCCGAAGCACTCGTGCGGCTTTGGAGAACGTGGCCAGCGCTTTCCTTTCCCAAGCGTGTGTCGGCGCACATGACGCTTGACGACAGACTTCCCCTTTTGGCAGCTGCAAGTCGCCTCCCGCACCTCATCACTTCCCGCGGCAAGTGACTCTCGACCTCACAACCATCCGATCTGCGCCTTACCGACAACTGCACCTACGCCTACTGTGCCTACCTCATCACCAACGGCATCCTCGCCATCGCCGAACCGTCTCTCCGCCAACATCACGCCATCTCGCGTGGCGGGCCTACCTTGTGCGCTCCGTGCTGTAGTCGCCAGCTCGCAAACAACACCATCAACAGCGCCATCCGAATCAACACCCTCCGTCCCATTTCTACCTCGCCACCCTCACGCGATCGCCCATAGATGCCAGTCGCTACGAGGTGACCTGTGTCCCTACCAAAACATATCATGGGCTGGTACCAGCAGCAGGGCCACGTTCATCGTCCGACATTCCTCGGCGCCAGTCTCTTGACGGCGATACTATGCAGCGTCTACCCGGTCATGTGTTTCAAGAACTACAGTGGCAAACACAAAGCCAAGATGAAGCAGAAGGTGCAAGAGCTGGAGGAACGCCAACAGGAGGAGGAGGAGTGGGAGCGGAGTCATCGGCCCAGGCGAACGAGACATCGTTCCCATTCCCCGGGCAGAGTCGCCCACACACCCCACAGCCACCGCAGACCCCGGCATCGTTCTTCCTCGAGAGCCCCAGCGAGGGTTCCAGTGTTCCGCGACGGCAAACTCTACAGGTACCGGGATGCGGAGGAGGGGGAGATGAGCTCGACGTCGAGTGGCCTCCGTCACCATTCGCACGATCAAGACATCGATCGCGAACGCCGCCACCGCCATCGCGGGTATCCACCGCCGAGGCGCTATCACCACAGCTCGTAGGAGGGCGTCCTGGGTCCGATGCCGACTCATTGAGACGCAGTCCAACCCCTGATTCCGTGAGAAGCTATCAATTCGGTCAAATGGCAACCAACGTAGCTGCGATACGAGGACTGCTATCTGCCAGCTCAGGTTCGGCGACATCTATCAATCTGTTACCCGTGCGTACATCCTCTTGGAAAGATTCTATTCGAGAGTCGCTCAGAGAATCGCTCCGGGACTCTCTCAGAGAGCCTATGCCCAGAACTCCAACATCACAGATCTCGAACGAGTCGAGCACGTCTGCCCAGACGGTCTCAACAATGGCGTCAAAGACGTCCAATGCGAGCAGTTTCGCCTATGCTCTAAACAATCGCAGACCTGATCTAAGATTGCTAAAGAAACGAAATCGCCCATCGCAGCATCTCATCCGCAGGGCATCTCCTTTGAAGCGCTCAAACAATCTGAGATCGCCATCCTTTCACCAGCCGAAAGTAGTGGAGGACTCTGGCGTGATGGAGGCTACCACTGCCAACATCTTCCAGCCATCGCAGCCAGCAAAGACGATGACTTTGAAGCTGCCGGAATTGCATCGCACCGCTTCAGCTCCCATGAAGGCATTGAAAAAGGCACCCACGTTCAATGTCCCGAGCATCGTCAAAACGCTAACGTCTACGAACGAAGCACATGCTGTCGAAAGCGGAGACCAGGCACTATCGCGGTCCATGTCAGTGCAAGAGTTGCCTTCATCCACCGGTGCCGCGACAGCTCCTACACGGCGTGCTGGAGTTCCTCCACGTCAAATTCGCTTCGAGAGCCCTAGAATCACGGAGACCTCTGTCGAGAGCAGTCTCAGACCTACTCCCCTTTCTCATAAAAGCTCTGGTTCGCACTCTGCTGAGGCTCATCATACACGGCAAAATCGTCAGCACGACTATCTTCACAAGCAGCACTATCACGCAATGACTCCCCCTGAAAGAGAGCCAAGCCTGGGTGGTTTGAGGGGCTTTCATCACGGCGACTCTTACTTCTCTACTTTCCCGCCCGATGCTATGGTTTCAAAAGACTTCATCCCGGTGCGAACACCGGCAGCGATTGAGGAGACGAGATCGAAGAGGTCTCCTTCTCCGCGGCTGGATGTCGAGCCTTCGCCCCAACGGCAACCTGATCCACCTTTCGTCAGTGCGGATACAAAGATGCCGAGCGAGTCTGCCATAACCAGTACGAAAGCACGACGATCCAGTGGTCTATTCAAGGTCTTTCGGAAAAGCGCACTCAATGACAATATCTTTGACGATGCTACTCGTACCACTGCTACTCCCAGTACTCAGTCGCCCACGCCAGTCTTCACTGTCAGCAGTCCAGAGGGTGCAGTGGATCGACGCAGACTGTCGAGCATCGTGCCAGGACATTTGCCGATACCTCCGTACTTTGCAAGATCACTGTCCCGACACACTCAAAGTGAGGGCAATGCTTCTCCGCTTGCCACCATCGATGATGAGACCACTAGTACCCCGGCGACTGACTTTCAAGTTCGACGCCGTGTAAATAACAGATCGTCGTCAGAGGCACTCTCTCCACTATCCACCCCACGGCCTCGAGCACGAGTAGCGAAGCATCGGCATACACTGGAGAATCTCCATGATGAAATCGAGGCTCAGTCTGTGCACACGCCAGGGGTGGCGTCTTCAGTGGGGTCAGAGCATGACGGTGTGGGTGATCACGTCAATGTACTGGACTTCGCACGGAGGCGTCACAAGTCGCCTTCTTCAGTGAGCCCCAGCTCTATGAGATCCGTTTCGCCAAGTCAAGGGGCTCCTCCCTCATCGATAATTGATTCAGAGCCTGCGCCACTGCAAAAAACGAACAGTGGCTTCAAGAACTTCGTACTTGGCGTGCGTAGAGTCTCAATTGCCGTGGTCGATAAGTTGGTGAAAGACGACGATGAATCTCCAGAGGCTCGTACCGACACCCGCCGAAACTCCCTACCGCGCAACTCTTTGACGATAACGAAGCATCGACCTTCACTGCGCATGCAGTTCTCAAAGTCCTCCAACTCATTGCTCAGAATTCAGCGAACGCGTTCTTCGCGGATGTCAAGAGTCAAGGAAGAATCAGAGGACCCGACAGCAGAGGAACTACATGCTGCTCGACGTGAGCGGCTCGCTTCAATCGACATGGTGGTCACCAACTTCCAACAAACCCCATACACACAGCGATACCACGACAGCAGGCGAGCACATCTGCATCATGTCCGCTCACTAGTCGAAGAGGGCATGGATGACGATGACATGGACGAAGGCGACGACATCCAACTAGGCCACGAGCATAACGTGCCGGAGCATCTACCTAACTCGCCGCTCTGTCCTCTCCACCACAAGCACAAGAGCGGAGGCAAAGCCATATGTCCCCTTCACGGGCGCTACAAGAGGAGTGAGCTAGGCACCGCCATCAAAGTCGGGCCTGCTAGAAGCAGAAGGATGGTCCACTATCACCGACCTGGACCCCTAGTCCAGACTCCTCATCAGCCGGCTCCTGAACGCCAGAGATCGCAACCGCTGGTGCGAAACCAGATCGAGATTGTGTTTGACACGCAGGAGCATGCCGATGCGGACAAAGCCGCCAGGAGATCGCAGAGTACGGGTCAGTTCAAGGATACGCGGACACAGAGCATGGGCAGCATTGATGGGGCATGGCATTCCCCTGCCGCTTCGAGTGGGAGCATACATGTTGAGGCGAAGTCGGATGAGCCTCCGGTGGAGATGAGTGGTCCTATCTGGAACATGGACGTCTTCGAGAAGCTGGATTCACGAGGAAGGAAGCGGTACAGGGATGCGTGCGGTTCAGACAGGCGTCGACGACGGGTTAGAATGCGTCGTAGGTGACGGCGTCGATCGGGCTGGGCTGGGCTGGGTTGTTTGGCTTTCTTGATGTTCTTGTAGCCTGAGAAACTCATGAACCTTTAATGCCGGCTCAAACGTCTCAAATTCATGCTCTCTCGTTTTCCAGACCTAGTCAATATCAAGCCTCAGTCCTGGTATTCGAAAGGTCTCGCACGGGTCGACTCCGTCGACAATTCGCCCACAGCACGAAGAGACTTGAACAAGTCATCTAGTCGCTGCTTTGTAGGAGGTAGAACGTGCTTAGAGGCGATCGGGCTCGGTCTTGGCGAAGCAGCGGACTTACGGACTGGGTTCAGGGATTGTTAAGCTTTTGTGAGGAAGGCGAGGGAGGGTTTGTAGGGCTCGCGTGCAGATCGTGCAGCCTTGCAGGATGGCCATGACGACTTCACGCAAAGGACAAGTATCACGAAATCGTACTTGACTAATGTGTGAGACCATCATATGAACTGGAATCACTGAGCATGTGTTGGTCATCAACGGCATGGGTGTGAATGAGCGCCATGGAGAGTGGACTTGGTGTATAAAAGGCAGGCATGTGCTAGCACAACAGTCATTCTCATAACAGCATTGTCTGCATCATCAACTAGCACAGACTATCACCACATCTCTAGTTCTCGAGCAATTCACAGCAACACATATCCAAGCATGTCGACCACACGCTTGGCAAACATGAAGCAAGGAACTGAGGCTTTCATCGAGGCCTGGAGACGACTCTCCATCGACGACATCGTCGGCTTACGCACGTCGGACTGTCTACAGCAGACAATTCCAAGCACGCTCAAAGTGCCCGACCAGACCAACGATGATTGGACCAAGGCCTTGAGGCCTGCCTTCGCAACGCTTTCTAACTTCAAAGTTAGTCGTCTGCCAACTCAACCAAGCTTCATCGGGCTGACTTGTGTTTGATAGGCAAACATCCACTCTGTCAGTTATGATGCTGAGGCTGGACGATCGGTCGTGTATGCGACGACTTCGGGCGATGCCACATGGGGCGACTATAGAAACGAGCATATTCTTATCTTCACTTGGAACGAGGACGGCACCAAGCAGACGAAAGTTCAGGATATGATGGACAGTGCGGGGATGGTTGCCAGGATGGAGTTGATTAAGAAGTGGCAGGCAGAGCAGAAGAGTGCTTAACATCGTTACGGGCTACTGGAACGGTCGAGTCTATATAGAAATCTCAGTACATACAGCAGTCGTTATCACGTACACACAAACGTTACGAATATCGGCTCATCGTCTACACCGAGATAGTTCTTGCAGTATAGAATGATATGGGGTCTGGACTTCGGAGCCAGCCACTGCATAAGAGTATTCTGTACGAGGGCACCATGTTGGCAACTTTCGTCGCTGACGAGCTTTGTCATGAGAGATGCCTTCGAGGACAAATACATGTACAAATGCAATGCCGAATAGTACGCGTGGAAAACATGGAGACGAGTATTCTATACGTAACTGACGAACAGAAGGATCTTCAGTAATACTTCTTGAGGTTTGTTGGTTTTGGTCTGCCATCGACATTGCGTATGTGGTCACCGAATGAACCATTTGACCGACGCTCGAACACAAGTTGACAACTCACCCACTGAACCCAGCATTATACATTCTTGGACGAAGCAAGGTTGGCGAACGGTGGATCTTCTTGATTATTTTCTCGGCCTAAGAAAGTCATGATGTCGATTGTTCTCACACCACTTCGAACGTCTCATTGAGCCCTAATGATGCCCTCGCGTGTAGTATAATGCGAAATTCTTCGGTTATTGTCGTATAGCGACTCGGAAGTGGAATCCTGTAGGCCCTTGAGAGGCCTTTGACATCCACGATGGTAACGAAGGTGAATTGGGTCGTGTTGTTTTGCCGAATCGGTCGCAACACAACAGGCAAATAGCAACCATGGACTGCCGTCAATATGTCTCCACGTTTGAACGCGTGAGTCTCTCGTGTTGACCCTCCTGGCAGAAGCGACAACACTCTGGCGCCCAAGTTTTTGACATCGGACGGTCTGGCTTGGCCGACTTTGATATGTGCTGGTACCTGTTCCTCCGTGCGGAAGCCAAGGAGCTCGATGAGTCTGTCGCGTTGTCCGAAAGCGACATCATGAGCATTTTGCTGTGAAGGAACAGTATTTAGTATTTGAAGGGCACGAGATCTGAGCTCCAGCTGCCAAAGTTGAAACACGTCTTTTTCTCGTGAGGTTGATAAGCTGGGTAGTGTGGCCAGGGTGTTCCATGGGATGTAGGGGTTTGTCTCGCCGTCTTCGGAGAGAATGGCGACAATGAAGCCACTCAAATGGACAGAACGGAGGCCCCGAGATGCTTCTGGCCTGAAAGTGCGATGCAGCCTCCTTGAAGCCGGTATGTCTGGACCTTGACGTGACGGCAGAGCTAGTATATCTTCGACCTCGAGATACCTTTTGCGATAATCCTTCCGAGAGTCGAATGCTAGTCGCCATATCTCGTCCATGGCGTTCACTTTCAAGCGTCGCCAGTCAGGGACCCAGGTCGGCAGACGAATGTCGTGGCAAGATCCGAAAGATGAATTCAGACCCAAAATTACGGCCACACGACCCTCTCTGGATACCAAGTGGTGAGCTAGGAAGTAGAAGACGCTCGAGGCGTCGAGACGGTAGTTAATCTCGATACTTCGATCATTGCACATGCCAAGCAGACCGTAGATCCTATCTCGAATATCAGTACTTTCGCAGTACCGAGCATCTTGGAGTAGGTGCAAAATATCACTTCCTTTCTCAAAATTATTATGACTGTCTTGAAACATGATGGTATCTCTGAGGCTGATGTGTCGCGAAGGTCGTCGCAAACGCATCAGGGCATGATGCTTCAGGGTAGTCGCGCCATCTTGCTTCATGGAGCCTGGGCTCGTAATCGAAGGGAGTTCACAGCTGCTGGCGGCATCCTCGGCACTCTTGAGAGCTTCGAACATCTTGCTAAAGTTCTCCCAGGTTATTGCATGCCGTCCGCAAACGACTGTGATATCTTTCGCCGACCATATCTCCTGCTTGACCCAGATTCTCGTGGCCCAAGGTGTGCTATACAGCTCATGCAGCCCCCTGTCCAGGTCTGTCTTCGGCTCTGAATGTGCCATGCGGCCCGCGGCTTCTGGGAACCATTGTATGTGCGCTTGAAGGAAGTTCATAGCGGTATCAGAGTTCGCGCTTCCTCTTCCCAACCAGACGATCACCTGCTTGGCATGCTTGTAGAATGCCATCATGCTTGACACCTGAGCTGACTTCTCGGCGTCACTACTCTGGTTTATACACACTGCATCAACCCAGATGTACTCCTGATGAAGCGCATCGTCAGAACACGCTCGGTGGCGCAGCAGGAAATCGAACAGGTTTTCCTTGATCAAAACCTCTGTGCCGTTCAGGGTGATACTTTTTGAAAAGGGTCCATTGCCCCAGGTGTACGACAAAGCAACATAATCCGTTTGCTCTTGTCTTTCGTGAAGCACTGCGCCATCAAGATGTGTAATGTCTGCAACAACAATATCTCCGGTGAGAGGGCTGTCTTCAACGTCATGATGCAAACGCAGCAGCCTCGTCTGCCATGGCTTTAGCGGTAGTCGTGAATACAGCTTCTCGTAGGCCGATCGCGTTAAGCTCCCCCGTGTTAAGGCGATGTTTGCTGTGCGGTGGCCCGAAGCAGCCGCATGTGGTGACTGTCGGGTGTTATCTGCGGTAGTGGTCGTCATTGCACTTGTTCCGTCTCTGGTCTTTGAAGTGACGGTCAAACATAGAGTCGCGAGAGCTGAAGATGGCGAGAACTCTGGGTGGAATGTCGAGAACACCTGTCGACGGTCCGGTGCTTCAGCCGCAGTCATTATCTAGAAATTTGCATGGATCTTCTGCTGTGGAACAGAAAATACGCTGTGCTCCATCACCAGTCGACTGCATGAGGCGCATTGCAGGAGTGAGATAAGTGACGATGGAAGCCACACGAATAGCCAACGAGAGGGCGGGCTGCTCCATGGCAAGATACTCGCCGGACTTTGAGGTCTACAGCAGGACTGAGGTTGTATTTTCGTTAGATTTAGGAGGTGAAGTGCACAAGATGGCGTAGTCTCAGAAGTCTCACATGACCCGTAGGCTTGATTGGGATACGCGGGGCCTGAGTCATTGAGATTCGCCCCCAGCCACCCCAGCGGCTCGTCATCAAGACCCAGAGCCATCAATGTCACCCTCGTCAAGTCAGCATGTCTTCAGTCGATGACAACCTTCTTGCACGACTGAATGCATTGAAGCCATCAAGTGTGCAACTCGAGCAATCGGCGCCATCCATCGATGTCGAAACTGCGAAACCACAAACAGTCGAGGACAAGCTCGCAGAACGCCTGAAGAGTCTACGAGCAGGTGGCACTACACCAGCTTCTACACCTTCTAAGGCTGCAAATGCGGCTGATGACCTGACGTCTCGCATGGGAGATGAAGTCGCTGCCGAGAGAGACCCGATTCGCGACTGGCAGCAGCATGATGATGACGAGCAGACCCTGGACGATTTGCTCGCCGACCTGGGATCTGATGAGCAGTGGAAGCTGGATCCCGAAGATCCCAAGAACATTCAGGCTCTCATGAAGGAAGCCAAGGATGCGTTGCCAGAGAATAACGAAAAGGGCCGGGCCGATAACAAGGCACAGAACCCTGACAATGCGCACCATGACAGCGAAGAAGCGGCAGACTCGTCCAAGACGGAAGATCAACAGGACGAAGCAGAAGCCGATGACTATGTGAAGAGAGTCCTGGCCGAGCTCGAGTTTGAGAGCAAGCATGGCGCCGAAGAGGACGAAGAGCGAGAAGATGACACTGGTGGCCATCACACAGAGTCTTCCAAGGATGACCTTCTGTTGCCTTCAACGCCATCCAAACTGCCCGACCCGCCAGCTGCATCGAATCCCCATCCTCCTTCATACGAGGACAGCGAGCTTGAAGCGCGATTCTCGAAGCTTGGGTTAGGAGGCGGGCTGGACCTACCATCCACTCCCACTGCGAAGCCATCCTCAGCAAAGCCCAAAGTGACAGCCCAGCTCAGACCAAAGTCTAACCTGCCAACTTACACCGACGAAGACATCGATTCGTGGTGTTGCATTTGTAATGAGGATGCAGCTGTGAAATGCATTGGCTGTGACGGGGATTTGTATTGCAACAGCTGCTGGAACGAAGGACACGGCAGTGGTCCAGGCCAGGAAACTGGGCACAAGGCAGTGCAGTACAACAAAAGACCACCACGGGCCGCAGCTTGAGAACATGCAACAGTATCATGTACTTGCTTGCCAAGTTTCAAGACGCTTTGACACTTGTCATCCACTCGCCAGACTCAACCTGATCGTCACCGATCGAGCACCCTGACGAGAGGCGGACAGTGATCGCCACCCACTCGCCAACATTTGCGAGTACTACCCAAGAAGCGGTGTTGTTTCCTCTATACCATGCCTGGTTCTTGACAGGGCATAGCATATCAGCAAGAATGCACAGCTCAACGCCTTGAGGCTATAATTCGCCGCCGGGAAAGCCCACTGGTACAAGTTCCCAGCCGTTGGGGCTGCCCACTCCTCATTCCGCCTTCCCAAACGCAAGAACCAGCGCACAGCAAGCAACGCAAAAGCCATGACTTGGAGACCGATTGCCCACAGACTGAGTGCGCCTGGGTGCCCTTTCTCAACCCGCATTTCTCGGAGTTGTGCGTAGAATTGAAGCAGGAGGGAGCCAGGTGCCACAGCACTGTTGAGCATACTGACAAGGCCAATGTAGATGCCCATGCCCATGTCACGTCTTTCGTCAGGCCGAGGCAGGGTGATTGCAGCGACTGGGCATAGGGCTGCAGAGGCGTACAGAATAGCGTTGGCGAGAGCAGCCCTTCCGCTCAGTCCATTGCTGGGGAGCTTGGTGTAGTAGGCGAAAAGACTGTGGAACATCAGTGGGAACTTTGCTTAGCATGTGACCATGTACGCACACGAATACAGCGAGGCACCACTGTATGAGCATCTGAAGATGACCCAGGATGGCGCCAAGGGCCGGCAGACCGGTGAGGCTACCGTCATGCAAATGTTCCAAGACAGGCCTTGTACCTGTTGGCCAGGCCCAGGCAGCGCAGAGCAGACCCGTGGACAGCTGAGCAGTGCTCCATAGTACTTCAAACAGGACGAAGTAGCCTGAGAAACCACGGGCAGACGGAGCCCTGCCAAGACGAAGGAGTTGAGGAACGTAGGCGCAGATGGTGGCAACCAGAGCAAAGCTATCGACGGTCAGTCATTGTACACATTTGGCGACCCGGAGCGTGACAGACCTGTCCACCAAGACATCTAATGGCGTGTTTAGAAGATTGCCATCGTAGAGGCCCGTTTCGTGGAGAGATGCTGACATGGTGACCATGGGAGTGTAGGTGTCAATCTGGAAGCAAGTGCCGCCTGATACAGGGACCTTGAAATATGAGAGGTGGCATCAAGAAGTATACCGGGCGACTTCACCTTCCGCCTGACTGCTGTGCTGTGCCGTGAAATTGATGCTGCGGAGGACGACTCTGACGCGCGCTTCCTCGAACTCGTCTTGTCCAATCATATGTCGAGAGATTCCGCTAACCTAAAGTTGATTAGACTACACTAGACGCGTCGGCCTCCGTCGACTTCATCTTTCTATCACCAACACATGTACGCCGCAATGCTGCAGGTATCCAACACGAAGCGCCTTTGTCAAGACAAATCGTGCCCTATCGTTGAATGAATATCGCCGACACGACTGCACCCATGCCGTCCCGCCCCCCGGCCAGGCGCCTACAACACAATCCAGGTGGCATTGCCTCGCAGGGCCTATTTTGAGAACGCGATTCAACACGCGCCGAGACTCACAATGAGAGGCCACTGATGGCTCATCAGTCTCGGAAGTCTTTGTTCGGACCGAGCCTGGGAATAGACTGAGGCAGACTCTCCAAGCTGGTCTAAGTCGGCGTCCAGGACCCTTCACCGGTCGTTCAGCAGAGACCGTTTGTAAGGGTCGATGATGTGCCTGGGCTGAGCATCATATCCTTGCTGATGACTGTACTGCCTCTGAACTTCTCACTATTGAGGGCGAGCGGTCCCACCCTTCGGACCGAAGACCAAGAACGGACAGCCGTAGTTCATCACAATGCTAAAGTGCAGCTCTTTTTCCAAAAAGCGGAGACTTACCGATATCAGTTCTCTCTCGAGAAGTTTCGACGGTCATGCCATCCTGCCAAAAGTCAGTCTGTTCTGCGACATGTTCAGAGCCAGAGCCTGCTGTTCCGATACCGCCCTCAGCCCAAGCCCGCCTTTCGCGACAGACTACAACAACACTCAAGTACGCTCGACGCCGCATTGGCACATATGCATGGGGGTTGTCGCGTGCCAAATGTCCAAGTGGCAGTGTCGTCAAGCTTAGGGCTCGACGCCGTCCGCAATGCATGCGGCGTCGAGCAGGACTTTGCGAGGAGCATATAAACACAGACAGGTCTACCACGAGCCGCTGATAGATCAACTGATCGCTATTCCTCGCAGGGCTGTAATCATCTAGTCCCATACCATCTTACCCCAGAATTCGTTCATTATCCCTTCCATCGCGCAGAAGTATGTCTGGGCCGGCATGGTTCATCCCACTTTTCAGCACACTTGTCCACGCCCTGCATCTGCCCACGATCGACTTAAACCCAGCTCGGGATCTCAATCTTGCTCAACGGGACACCACCTTCACGTATGAGCCCATCAAGACAGGCTACGTAGCTTTCGGCGACTCGTATGCCGCCGGAATCGGAGCTGGCTCAACAAGCGGCGATAGTTGCCGTGTTGGCAACAATGCCTATCCTTCTCAGCTCAACACTTGGGTGGCCTCCTCGCAACCTGGAGTCGACTATCAGAATCTGCCTTGCTCCGGTGCCGTGGTAACCGAGTTGTTGCAAGGAGCCCAAAACAGCCAGATCGACAAATGGACAAACCCGGGGCGCGCAGACCGAGCCACGATGTCCATCGGGGGTAATGATGTCGGGTTCTACAAGGTCTTGACGGCTTGCGTACTCCGCGTGGAACAAGGTTTCGCTGGGATCTGCGACAAGCAGATCGCAAAGGCGTACGAAACAATGCGAAGTCCGGCTTTCCACAACGACGTGGGCAATGCTTTGCGCCAGATCATAGCCAAATCCGGACGAAGCGATTTTCAAATCGTGCAAACTGGCTATCCGGCTTTCTTCAACACAGATACCGATAGCTGCGACTGTAAGTGTATACCCGCACCTCGTGTCAGAGACTAAATTGATTGAAAATGCAGACACTACCTTCTACTTCTGGGAGCCAGGTCACCATGGATTCCATCGTGGTGGGAATTGGGCTTACCTCTACAAGTCGCTTCGTCTGAAATTGAACGATCTCGTTGTCGACCTAAACAATGAGCTGACATCGATCATCGACGATGTCAACAAAGACTACCAACAGCCCAGAGTGATCTTCTTCGACCCAAACCCGTCATTCGATGGACATCGTTTCTGCGAGGAGGGTATCACCGAACCAGATCAGTACAATACAGAGAATTGGTTCTTTCTGTCCTCGTGGCCTGACGTGGTGAGCGGCGAGGCGGTGTTCGAAGACGACGGTGGCGAGGATCCATACACGACCATTCCAGACGCTGCCACCTGCGCCAGCACTAGCGACTGGGCAGAACTCATGCTCTGCGGCATGAGTCGAGCTGGCATCGCATGGAATGGTGCCAACGGAATAGAGTTCACAGATGACCTCAACGCCACGGCCTCCGACGGAGTAGACTTGGGTACGACAGAAATCTCGTGGTGGAAACCTACAGCCTGGGTGAAGACCTTCCACCCCCGGTCGTCAGGTCATACGGCTGCTTACAGAGACGGAGTGAAGGGAGTTTGGTGAAGGGTTTTTACACACTTTGTGGTTTGTTCACGTCTTGATACCATAGTTACGACCTTATATTGGCGCTCATGTACAGTAGATCATCTTGCAACCATTTGTGGAAATCGTAGTATGACTGCCCGCGTACAACTCGAACCATCAGCCACTCATGAATTGATCAAAGCTCAGAGCTTTGTGACAAGCGGGTACCGTTGTGGAAGGCTTGTTTGTGAGCTTGTAAGTGGTCTTGCTGCCCTGCGGCCTGCTATTGTAGTATAGCACAATGCCTTTGATGAACCAACAAGCCGGAAGCTGGCTGCAATGACCCGTTGGAGCTGGTTATCGGCAGTCGCAGCTGAGTACTTGCAATACACAAAACCTGAAGGGCTTCTCAAATCCCGGCAGGGAAGTGTCACCAACAGAGTCCAAACTGGAATTCCGCATGGGAACAACGTTGACAAATACGATCTGTCGCCATGTCTGCTGCACCAGATTTGTAGCACCGCGAAGGGAGATAAGACAAGACAAGGCAGGCCAACGCAAACAGTTTCAGTTCGAACGCTCCTGCCTCGACAGCTGGAAGAAAGAGCGAGGCTAGGACAAGGAAGGCGTTATTCACCTCTCGGAGCACTTCTCCATCTCCCTTCTCTTCTTCCTCAACAACCATCCAGTTTCTCATCGGTGGAACACTTTACCTCACATCATTGACTCTCGAAGGTCGGCGGCCACAATGCAGTTCAAGATTGTCGTCCCATATCTGCTTGCCATGGTCACCGCCGCAGCATTGGCGACAGCCTATACATCTGGGCACATCGACACCCGACAGGAGCAAGGACTTTGCGACAACAGCGATTTCGCGACTATATTTGAAGTCCGTTTCGAACGACGCATCTGCTCTTGTCCCTTTCGTTGACACGTCTCAGGTCCGCGTCTGCAAGCGCTACAATGCGGACGTATGCGAAGGCATCATTTACAGTATTGCCGACTGCTCCTACGACCGATTGCTGTACTGGGGCTGCAAAGACGACGGCAGTGGTGCTTTCGATGGTGTGGGAGGCTACTACGCTCGCGTCGACTTGGAGTCTGGCACCACCGACATGGCTTGCGTCCATGAGTCTCTTCATCAGCTTTTTCCGAGCAACACGGATCTCAATCTCAACATCACCGACTGCGGCGATCTTCAAAGCGCAGAGATGCAGGAGAGGGACTCTTCTCGAGCTGTCGACGAGGATTCGTTCCGCTGCAACCAGATCCAGGACTTTGACCATGTGGACTACCATGTCAGTGATCGCCTCTAACGATTGATCAATGGCTGATGGGAAAACAGATTCAAGTCGGAGCTCGTTACAATGCCAATCATTGCACGAACATCAAGTCCTCCCTCGTGGACTGGTGCCTAAAAGGTTCCAGCCAGGGTCAATTCGAGGACTGGAAATGCTACAATGACGGAGTCACGAAATGCAAAGACGGTACTGTGGGAGCGTACGACATTCGCTTTGCTATGCATACGGGCTACAGTGCCTGCATCGATTCTGTTTTGGACGATCTGTTCCCTGGAGTCCGCAATAACACTGGTGGATTCACCTGCAATAGCGATACCTGATCTATCGCCTGATGATCTCGTCGACCACGACTGTCGAAACTCAAGGCTGTGCTGGTCACTTGCCGGGTGTCGTCGAAAGCTATGTTCTGGAGAAGTCAGATACCAAAGTGCGAATCGAACAATTTCAGCTGATTGACGGGAAAGATGAAAGTGTGCAGTGACACTAGGACATTGCAGCTCTCGATCGTCACTGTGCATTTACGGTAACACAGCCCGCGGCAGAATGACAGGTAAGAAATGACACACTTCGTACAGCTCCACATTTCACGTCGTGTAAATTGGCTACCTCCCCGTGTTCGGGTCGAATGCGTCTGCCTGAGGTCAATGACCCAAAAAGCATTGAGATACCCCATGACTTGCAGATTGATAATGTGCACTTGACACTCCTTGACAGCCATGTGCGATACTTCGGCAGAAGATCTTCTTCGAGATCTGAAGATCAAGGATGGAGCTGAGACAGAGGACACGAGGAGTTGCCTACTTCTGGAAAAATTACCAGTAGAGCTTCGACTCGAAATTTTTGAGCTCGCTCTACGACAGGATCCGGCTGTCATTGTGATGGATCTGAGGTGAGATGTCACCAAACGAGACCAAGGAAGAACATCTTTAGAGACTGACCGCACGACCTAGAGCGTCCCTCAATTCAACTGCTCGAGATCATACCACGCCACCATATGCTCTCACCTTGACGAACAGACAAGTCTACCACGAGACCTCCAAAATACGCTACCGCGTCAACACCGTCCAAATCCTCGCTCCCATTTTCAGGACCGACTTCAGCAGACACTTCGACAAGCGAGGCTCAGTCACCGAGCGCCTACAAACCATCGCCACTATCCAAGCACGCACACGCCAACTAAGCAGTGTACAAATCTCTCTTGGACGCTTGACCCCTATCGCTCATCTCAAGTGGATCGATTTCTTCTCACAGTGGAATGCTGCGGTGCCTGCTCTACAAGGACTACGAAAAGAGCTCGCAGAGGTGAATCTGGAGTTTGAGACTATGTTGGCGGGGAATAGGAAGGTGAAGTTTCGATTTGATGCTAAGACCAGGGAGGGAGTTGAGAGGGGTCTAGAGAAGGCGGTGGCGGTTGATGAGGGTGAGGTGGAGATGACGGGCGTGGAGGAGGATAGATTGGGGAGGATCAGGAAGACGATTGTTATGACTTTGTTCGAGTAGCATGAGGGCGGTGAGTGAGTCGTGGCGGGGTGGCCTTGCTAAGAGTGTGAGCGCTTCATCCAGCAGATGCGCGTGGACTTCTCGACTACTCTCATGCCCTGCCCCTATTTCTTCTTGCCTTGTCCTAGTTCTCATTTCCTGCGCCTTCTTCCCCGTCACCCCTACCTCATCTTCGGCCGTGAAGCTCTGCCACATACGCAGAAGACATCGTGAACGTCCTCACTTTCATACACTTCTTGCAAATCCGCCTCCTGTCCTCACCCGGCCAGCGATACAGTGCCCTCACGCCCCTCCTCTCGAAGCTCTGGACAAACTTCTCCATACAGTCCTTCCCTTCACACTCCCTCGCCAGCTCCTCGAGCACACAAATGCAACGGCCTCTGAAAACACCCGCAGCCGTCACTCCAGCGATCCGCCCTGCACGCTGCAGGACGTGAACGGAGCCGGCGTTGCATCTGCGAACGCACGCTTCGTCGAAGTCGTCGATGTTGATGATGAGATGTGGGGTCTTGGAGAGGTACTGGGGAACTGCGTTTGCTGGAAGATAGTTGTTCGTAGGGAGGTCAATGGAGATGGTGTTGACTTCGCAGATCATGGGCAGGACCTCGTGGCGGAATTGGCGGCAGGTCTTTGCTAGGGCCAGGCCCGTGAGGTGGGTGTTTGGGTTGACCAATGTCGGTCTGGGGCAATGGCGGTTTTGTGTGGACTTGAAGGTGAGCTTGATGGGCGAGTCTTCGGCGATGGCCTGTTGGAACACGATATTGCGAAGCTCCGCGGGGAGGCGTCTGAGAAGGTCTGGTTCGGGGTCTGGAGTCGGGGAGATGGTGCCGTCTGTGCTGTTTGAGGACATGGTGTTGACCGTGGTGGTGCAGTGTGAGCGGCTGTTTACTCGAACCTGGAGGGAAGGTGGTGTGTGGAAGATTCGACTAGTCAGAAGAAGTGAAGCTCGGTAAATTCACCTATGCGGATCATCAGGTGTTTATGACATATAGCGACGGACCTGGAGCTAGGCTCATCCGCTCGTCTTTTATGACACTGGCACGCCACGACGTAACAAAGGATATGTGGCGACCTAAGGAGCTGAGGAGATAGCGAAATGGCTTGGAGAGTACTGCATTTGTGCGCATCTTTGGCAGCTATTGCACGCTCCTTGATCTTGACTCCGTTTTCTCTCCGCCCACGTAGAGATCTGTCTGCCACACACACGAAATTGAAGCTCTCCAGAGCGGTTGCCCTTGCTTCTAATACCTCATCGAACTGTAGTAGATCCCACGCATTTGTACCCAATCCATGACACGCATTGTAGGATCCGTGGGTACTTCCTTTACGCGCCAACCGAGGGTGAGCCTAGTCGTCTTGGCGAGCGAAAATGTTGCTTCGCTGATGCTTGCCTGACTCTCTAGCACTACCCAGCCCCGAAGTTTGAAGATGTTCTCTGCATAGAAGACGGGGATGACCTCCTCGCGGAATTGACGACAGGTCATGGCCAAGGCCAGACCTGTACACAGCCTTGGTCTGAGGATTCTGATAGTCTTCTCCGTCACCAGGGTACCGGGGCGGGCGATACTCGCGACTGGAATAGGCTCGGACTCGCGAATGACCATCGAGAAGATGTAATTTCGTAGTTCGGGTGGCAGTTTAATGAGTCGACATTCTTGATCGTCGTTCGGTGCAGTCGCAGGCTCGCCCAAGCTAGTGCTGTTGCCAGCGGACGTGGCTGTGGGATCGTCTTCCGCCATCGCGGCGATGATATGGTGTGTGCACGCCGATGTTGTTGTTGCAAAGATGGCGAGAAGCAGCGCGGGCGAGACGAGCGAAGCTTTGGTCGCGCCTGCGGCACCATCCGCAGCACGTGCAAATGCCAAGTTGACACAAAGAGAAGGAGCAGACAAACAGTCTAAGGCTCGCTCATCTCTTGAATGACCTTCTCCAAGTTCTTCACATCATGCGCAAACCGCCCCAGAAAGCACCCGTCAACCCCCTCCTTCAACCTCTGAAAAGTGCCTGGTCCAGCACTCCCACCGTACAGGATCCTCGTCCTCCCCTTCCGTCCCGCACGCAGCGCTCTCAAGTTCTGCGTCACAGCAACAACATGATCCGCGCCTGCAGGCTCTGAAGCTCCAATTGCCCACACGGGTTCGTACGCCAGGATGACCTCCGCATCGTCTGGAAGCTGAGAAAGGGCAGCTTCGATCTGCGGCTTGCACTCGCTGACGGCCATGCCCACGGCTTGTGAAGCAATACCACTTTTGCTCTTCTCCCCAATACACACGAGGGGTATCATGCCATTACGAACCACCGCAGCCGCCTTCTTCGCGACATCTTCGTCCGTCTCGCCAAAAAGCCTTCTCCGCTCTGCGTGTCCAATCTCCACGACCTTCACGCCCGCCTGTCTGAGTGTCAAGGGGCTCACTTCCCCCGTGTATGCGCCCTTGTCTTCACTGTAGGTATCCTGCGCGCCGAGCCACACATCGGTGTTTTGAAGGCGTTCTTTGGAGGGGAGCAGGGTTACGAAGTCGGGAATGACGAAGAGGTCGACGTTGGCAGCCGAGGCGGTCCGAGAGAGGGCGGCGACGGACTCGACGTAGCGGAGTGTTGAGGGGAGGTCGAAGTACATCTTGAGGGAGGTGCCTACGAGGCGCTTTTCGCGCTTGTTGGGGAGGGGCGGCATCTTGTTGGTAGAGTAGGGGATGAGATGTAGTGGAATGTAGTACCTACGCGATGTTCTGGGTTCGAAGGACCAGCTCTAGTTATATGCTCAAGAGTCGAAGTGGTCCACAAGTTCTTCAGCGCGAGGAGACGAGGTTGACGAGGAAGCTGGTCGTTCGGGATCCCCAAATTGGCCATGCCGGCAAGCTCATGATCGTCTGCCACCTGCCACCACCACCCCGACGTCTAGGAGTACGATTTCCCACTCATCACTCATCACTCTCGTCATTATTGCCCTCGAGGAAATGATACATGCAGACGCTATGTCCATGCTCATGGAAAATGACCCGCCTTCCAATCGCTACAGAGACACTCAATGGCAGTACAGCAGTTCGCGACGGTTACCGCAGTGTCTTCTCAATGCTCACGATGTCGCTAAGTTCGACTCCAGGTGCTGAGGGGCACATGGCATCATGAGCGACCGGTAAGCTCCCTCGCACCCCTATGCCGCTGCTGTGCTTCATACTAGATCGTGCAACCCGCAACTGTGCTGTGATACAGCCAAACGCCGCTGAGGTGTGTGAACTTGAGCCCAGGCTTGCGACCTGCTTTTGTGCGTCGAGATGACTGCTTGGAGGCTGCGGTCAATCCGGACTCCGACTTGTTACCAATCAACACTCCTGACAGTGTTGTTCGAAGGTAGAAGTAATAAGACGGATTCGGTGACCGTTCTAGCACCGAACTCGACCATGTAGTCGGGGAGCTTTGAGTCGACAAGTCTCCGAAGGGTCTAGCATGTGTTGCCCAAGAACATTCCGTGTAATCCAGGGACAGCGGTTGTTCCAACGATACCATTTGAGAGCGTACGACTAGAAGCACTGCGCGAACACTACATGGACATTGCATCTGAAGAATTCCGGTTGGGTTGGAATAATAATGGTGAGGTTGAGAGTAGAACAAGAAACTGAAAGTCCGAAGGGGAACAGCGCCCGCAGTCGGCGGGTTGATGATGAAGGAAGAAAGTCTAATTTGTTTTAGCGCGGGGCGACTGGCATTGCTCCGGGGTCTACCTTAAGTAAGAAGACACAGGCAGGACATGGTTGTCTTGTGCAGTCTGCCACCTTTCGCTCTTGTTCTGCAACATGTCCACCGCCGTCTCGTCCTGACCTCGCACTCACACGGCATGTCACTGTACAACGGACAGGAACTGGTCGACTTCAAAGCAACCTCAGAGCACTCCTAGATCCCTCCCGCCATCACAAGAGCCACCCTCTCTTCCTCGGACAGCGGCGTGAAGGATTGGAAGACAATAGCAGCCTGCTTACCTGGCTTGAATACAGACCCTACACCTTCAGCGTATGTTTCACCCTTGTTTCTGCCTTCAGGTTTGCCCCATAAAGGCGCAGCAAACATACAACTACTTTGCGATCTGCATTGAGTGATTTTTCCACTAACACCATAGTTCATGCAGCTTGTCTCGACCTTGAGCAACATACCACCTCCCCCATCTCTATCCTCCAGTCACTACCAACCTCACCATGCATATCACCCAGAAGTTGGCGGGGTCCCACTCCAAGGGCCAGCCCACCTTCTCCTTCGAGTACTTCCCACCCAAAACAGCCCAAGGTGTACAGAACCTCTACGATCGTATGGACATGATGCACGGCCTTGGCCCAGCCTTCATCGACATTACCTGGGGCGCTGGAGGGCGACACTCAAGCCTGACCTGTGATATGGTCAAGACCGCGCAGTCAGTTTATGGACTAGAGACTTGCATGCATCTTACGTGCACCGACATGGAACGCAGCAAGATCGATGATGCATTGAAAGAGGCGTACAATGCTGGCTGCACCAACATCTTGGCACTGCGAGGCGATCCGCCACGAGAGCAGGAGAAGTGGGAGCAGACAGAAGGCGGGTTTCGGTACGCGCGGGATCTGATTCTGTACATCAAGAAGACATATGGTGATCATTTCGACATTGGCATTGCCGGATACCCTGAGGGACCTGATGAGACTACGAATGCCGACGAACATATCGCATACTTGAAGGAAAAGGTCGACGCAGGAGGAACTTTTATCGTTACCCAGATGTGCTACGATGCCGACATCTTCATCGATTGGGTCAAGAAGGTCCGCGCTGCTGGCGTGCCGGAGTCAGTGCCTATAATTCCTGGCATCATGCCCATTTCCACCCACGCCGCATTCCTACGACGAGCACAATGGAGCCAAGCCAGAATCCCACCCCACTGGCACGATGCATTGGAACCTATCAAGAATGACGACTCAGCGGTCCGAGATGTTGGAAGAGACCTGATTGTCGAGTTCTGCCAGAGATTGCTCGATTCTGGCATCATGCATCTGCATTTCTACACGATGAACCTGGCATCTGCATGTAAGATGGTACTGGAGAGGCTGAATATGATTCCATCGCCAGGAAGTCCGAACCCAGACCTGAAGCCATTGCCATGGCGACAATCGCTTGGTCTCAATCGAAGAGACGAGAACGTACGGCCGATCTTCTGGAGGAACCGCAACCGCGCATACGTACAGCGAACCCAGGAATGGGACGAGTTTCCTAACGGTCGTTGGGGAGACAGTAGATCGCCTGCTTTTGGTGGCTTGGACGAGTACGGCATTGGCCTGAAGGGCACCAACGAGCACAATCGCAAGCTCTGGGGAGAGCCAAAGTCACTCAAGGAGATCTCGGATCTGTTCGTTGGCTTCATGCGTGGCAAGGTCGAGACTCTGCCTTGGTCCGAAGCACCGATCAACGAGGAGGCCAATGTGTTTGTCGATGATCTTGTTGATCTGAACAGCCGTGGTATCTTTACGATCAACTCGCAACCAGCAGTTGATGGAGCCAAGTCCAACCATCCGATCTACGGCTGGGGTCCACCAAACGGATATGTGTACCAGAAGCAGTATCTCGAGGTGTTGGTGTCACCGGACCTCATTGACACTGTAATCGAAAGAATGAACAAGGACGAAGACATCACCTACTACGCTGTCAACTCAAGCGGCGAATTGAAGACCAACGCTGGCCAGGAAGGCGGGCCGAACGCCGTCACTTGGGGCGTGTTCCCAGGAAAGGAAATTGTGCAACCGACGATCGTCGAGACGGTGTCATTCCTCGCCTGGAGGGATGAGTTCTACCACCTCGGCGCCGAATGGAGCAAGTGTTATGACGAGCACAGCCCAAGCCGCAAGTTGATCAGAGAGATAACACAGAAGTGGTACCTCGTCAACATCGTCCACAACGACTTCCGACAGAGCCAAGGCATCTTCCCGCTGTTCAAGGGTCTAGAAGCACCAGAATGGAAGAACGAATCTCTCACCAATGGACACAAAGAAGCCAACGGCAAGCCATATGTGAACGGCTTGACCAATGGCGAACATGAAGCGACCTCCAACAGCTCGCAGAAGAACTAAAGGATAGAAGCGAACCCATCGCATGGGAAAGGCAGGAAGGGAAAAGTGATTTCGAGGGGAGTTTTTAACATTGGCATCTAGCGAGGCGTTTACGACTGAGCGAGCACGGCTTCAAACATTCAACAGGAGGCCAACCCACAACCCAAAAGTGTTCTCAGGCGTTGTCATGTTTTTTGAGGGAAAGGGAGCATTTGTGATTTTCGAAGATACCCATTCAACAGGGAGCGGCCGAGGAAAAAGTCTGCTGGACCAACAAAAGAATCTTTTTAATCATCACCGCCAGGATTTTGGAAGGCGGTGCGGCAAGCATCTGGATCAACACGGATGTGTGCTGTTCGATAGTTTGAGCAGGAAGAAGAAGAAGAAGAGGAAGAGATCTGCGTCGCAGAACGCAAACGCAATATATTTATACCACACTCAACTTCATCTGTTTCCAAGCTTCTGTTGGACATCATGTTCATTACATGATACGCCGTTGGCTCGAAATGAAAGGCGTCGGATGTGTACTGTGGTCTTAAATACTTGCTCATGGTTGAGCAAGTTTGCTTGTGTTTTGGGGATCACGTGGAGGGTTCATAAAGGTCGTACATCAAGGTGGGAAGGAATAACAACACATCACACCGCTATCGTTGATGCATCACTAACAAAGCATTCACTGACGACTAATCGATAAGAATTGATATCTGCGAAGTGAGACGACCTGGGAAGCACGCAGGCTTATTCGACGAAACATCTGTTTCAACGACGGTGACGATCGATAACACTTAAGGCTCGATTCTTGAGATTGCGGACCTAGATCTCGGGAAGCCACTCGCTCGCGAAGACGGAAGATGTGTAACGGCGATTCTCACGGCCGCGAGAGCCAAGGTGGAACTCTGGCA
This sequence comes from Zasmidium angulare, assembly GCA_002786045.1. Classification (NCBI taxonomy): domain Eukaryota; kingdom Fungi; phylum Ascomycota; class Dothideomycetes; order Mycosphaerellales; family Mycosphaerellaceae; genus Zasmidium; species Zasmidium angulare. Next base: position 145,168 of record NHNX01000032.1, read on the forward strand.
GTCCTTCGACCTGTCCTCTCTGTTCCTTCCTCAAGACCAAACCTACGAAGAGAACTCTCCCTACGTCTTGCCGAGAGGTCGGGACAGTCGTCTACGATAGCCACGATTGATGGACTGGAAATGTCAGAACAGGAGTCGAGTTTCTTCATCATTCAGTACGTTCCTCATTGCTACGTAGTGGCCCTCAACGAGGGGTATATGCTGATATTATAGTAGTCGAGATGGAGATCTACGGTCCTCGGCGATTGATACTGCGTCGGTGTTGCATTGTTTACAAGTGCCGAGCGGGGCGAGAGAGGGTGGTTCATTTGCTCTGGGGAGGAGGTTGGATTTGGGGGTTGGTGGGGAGGGGGTCATTGGACGGAGGGTGAGTTTTGTTGTGGGGAGGAGGGTTGTGGGACAGGGGGTTATGGGGTGGAATTGAAGGGAACGGGTGCACTTCTGTGGAGTTTTGATATGAAGATCTTATGAGCGAAGGCCGTTGGCGGGTGGAGTAAGGTGTAAGTTTTAGGATCAGGCCTGTATTCGGTGTTCCTCGAAAGTGTTGCTTTGTTGCTTTGCCTTTCTCTCCCTACTGGTAATATACTCACCTCCCCGACCGATCCTGCACTCCAATCGTCTTTCCCGCCAACGTCGCAAAGTTGAACTGCTGCAACGCCATCGCAGCCATCGGACAAGGATACTTGATCTTCCTACAAAGCTCCACAGCATCCGACAATTTATGTCCCACCTCCGGCGCCTGCGCACAATCCGCCAAACTCCACTGATCCTTCTCCAACATTCCCGGAATGCACTTCGTGAACATTACGCTCGAGCCTGCGGCCTTGGAGATGATGTCGCACATGACCGTCCTGTCCAGTCCGAGTTCTTTGCAGAATGCCATGCCTTCGACCGCGGATGCGAGATGGATGCCGGCGAGGAGGTCGACGATGGTGTCCTTTGTGACTTTGTGCGAGGCGACCATATTGACGTCTGCGTTGGTCATCTGGCCGACGAGATCGCCTTGGGATTTGGGGAGGTAGAGCTGGACGAGAGCCGCGTCGTCGATTTTGAGGATCCCGGCTTGCACGCCTTGAAGGTAGAGTTGCTCGGCTGTGTCGGCCATGGGCGTTGGCCACTGGGCCTTCCGCGCGGTGTCGGTCACGATGCCGGCGTCTTTGAGGATGATGGAGAGGGCGGAGTAGGGATGCCAGTCGTTCTTGAGCATATGCGGAACGCGGTTCTCCCAGAAGAAACTTGTGCCGTCGGATTGGTTGACGTGGTCGAAGACGGCTTGCGTGTTGAGGCCTACGGTAGCGGCGAGACCCATTGCTTCGCAGGCGGTGATGATGTTGGTGGCGGCGACGAGCTGGTGGACGGTCTTGGTCTTTGTGCCGGCGCTGATGTCGCCCATGCGGTAGAGATTGCCAGACATTGTTTGTAGAACGTCACTTGCGGCGTTGAGGTCTGCTTCGAGTCCGGACTCGAAGATGGAGAGGGTGCCGTCTGCTGCTCGGATCGTGCCTCCTGAGACGGGGCAATCTAGAAGTTTCACATCGGGCCTGCCGCACTCGTCGTCTAAGCGTTTCCTGAGCTCGTGGAGGAAAGAAGGAGGTGTTGTGGAGCAGAGGATGAATGTCTTTCCTTTGCCTAATCCCTTGATGACAGCGTCGTCGCCCTCGAAGAGGAGACTGGAGTTTTGTGCTGCGTTTGCGACCATGGAGATGAAGACGTCGGCTTGGGACGCGGCTTCCTTGGGTGTCTTTGCTGCCTTGCCACCAGCCTCGACGAAACTGTCCACGAGAGGTTGGTAGACATCGTAACCGTAAACGGTGTATCCATTCTTAACCAGGTTTTTGGCCATTCCGCCGCCCATCGCCCCTAGGCCGGCGAAGGCCAGCGTCGGCTTCGAGGTCATGGTATTGTTGATGTTTGTCTAAGATCCGACTGGACACCTCGTTCTGCTTGTACTTCAGTGACAACTTGTCAGATATCAAGACTGTTGTGACGTTGGAACATTTGTATCGCGATGGCCTCAACACTTGCGACTTCGGCATGAGTGGTTGATTTCTTGAGGTGATGGTGGAGCTCCGTAGCCCACACTCCACCATCAGAGACCGACCGTCATCATTTGCCGTGGACTTGACTTTGTACGCGCAGGAGATACACTGTGGATTGTAGCTCAAAGCAACGAGCTCGCATATGAATTGTCTTTCTCCACTGTCGCTTTACGCCCTTTACCTTTGTGGTTGGATCTCAGGCAATGTACCCCTACACAACTCGGCGATAGATGTTCCGTCAATGTTCGGCTAAATTCAACGACATTCACTCACTCGTGGCCCTAAATACGTCCGTATTCGACATGTATAATGGGCTATCGCCGACTTCTCTCAGGACCGAGTCGTATGTAACGGCACAGCCTTGTGCTCCTAACGGCGAAGTCAGACATCGTCGGCAACCTCGAGGCTTTGCAAGTTGTGGAAGACATCCAAAGCCACAGAATAGGTCACACACAGTGGTGAAGTAGGACAGGTGCAATTAGGAGAGTATCTAGTCACATGTACCTATTGGAAGATGTCTGCAATGCGAAGGCAGTAAGTGGCCTTCCCTGCGCCTCTAACAACATGCTGCTACTCTTTTCTTCTCCATGTTGTTGTACTACCTACGTTCCCGAAAGGACTGTCATGCCCGAAAGGCTAAGATAAGACCCGGATGAACAAAAGAAAGCCTGCTTGTGCCCAGCAATGGCGTGTCCTAAATCTCCTTATATCTCCCTCATCGTGATCGTAGTGATCTTCGTGCACCTTGAGACAGCTTGATGCAGCTCTACGTCTTTGTCAGAGCACTGTGCTTCGAACTTCTTCGATCAGTAAGACTCCAAACGATATGGGAGAGCACACACTTACCTAATAGAGCTTCGCGCCCTGGGCTGTTATGATTGGAGAGTGGTCGTGGATGTTGTAGCACGTCTTGGAGTGGAAGTAATCTCCATTATAAGAATACGTGTCGTATATGAAGGTCTCTTCTGAGCAGGAGGGTAAGCTGTAGAATGCGATGCGTTGCCCGTTGCTCTTTCCCCATCCATTCTCGATATAAGACTGGAATGGACGAGTGCCAGACGTGCAGGCTTGGCCGTTGTCGACAGTGAGATCCTGAAGCTCGCCAGTGCAGTCTTGGCCAGAGTACGCATGGATCCCCACTGCCAGACCTTTGGCGAAGAAGATGCAAGCGGCGATGACAAGCTTGGAGTATTGCATTTTGTTGAAGATGTTATTGGGTCTGAGTTGTGTTAGGAGTCTGTCGAGTTTTGTTGAAGAGTGAAGACTTGTTCACTGAGATTGAGTTGTTGATTTATACATCCCAGTCACTGCACTCTGATCTGCAGAACAAAGCGCGGTCGAGGACTAATACAGCGTATACATCATACATGGCGTCTTCATACTCCATACCGTATGCATCGGCGTATTCGTTCTTTGTAGTGTCACCATTTGAAGCGTATCCCTCCTTCGTGCCGACAGAATGCGGCTGATCTGTACGACGTTGGATGGGCTTCCAGCAATTCGGTCGCTACTTCGTTCAGCCTTGATGGCTCGGGACACAGATGCTTGGGAAGCTATTCCTAGCATCACGCCGACTATTGTGGAAGCTGGACCGGTCGCATCTAGGAATGGACCGGCTGAATCGATCCGCATATCATGAGACATTGCTTTAGTGCTGTCGCTGTTATTTCTTCTTGGGCAGTCTGAACAGGCTAATTGCTTTCACAGTCCAGGTACCGGTGGACAGACTCGAGGCAAAGAAGTCGCGTTCTTGAGAAGACATCGGCCGACCAATTCTACGGATCAGAGAAGATTGTTTCGGGACTGTAAGACCTTACGAACGTGTTCGGCACTTGTCTGTAAATTCAAATGCGATGTGATTGACATGTCGAGGACGAGAATTTTTCCAGCATTTCCATCTGACTATCAATACCACAAGTCGACTGTCAAGCCGGGGTCTCCTCGAGGAACGATGCAATGTTCTTGAATAAAATGGCGATGCCGATATGATGATGCCTGCTTGGCGAGTTCGAGCAGGAGTCAAGTGTGACCCTGAGACAAAGACCAGGTCGCAGTGACGGCTCAAAGAGGGATAGGGGCTTTCACATGTCTTGGCGAAGGATCACTACGGCCGCTGTCGCGCTATGACGCGCACACAAAGAACCCAGCGCCTTTCCCAATGCATTGCTCACCGCGAGACGGTTGCTCCGATTCCACGATTCTGCTGCAGAGTACGCCAGATCGTGCAGATGGATGTACTAAGATGGTCCTCCAAGGTGCAAAGCCCACATGGCAGTCCAGCTAACGGCCGTCATTGTTGGCATTTGATTGGCTGTTCCGTACAAGATGCCTAGAGTAAAAGCTCCGTCAATGGGTTACCACACTTCGTAGTGTGAGTCTGCTGCGGAGCAGGGAGAGTGAGTACGTCGAGTTTCATTGTTTCGTACGTTCGTTGGAGGGTATATAGTCCCAGGTTCCTCCAGCTCAAATGGTTCATATCCAGGCACTCACCACAGCAAGCACCTTGATATTCCAGCAGTCACACTGAACCACAATCGACCAACCTTAATCACACTCAACGAAGATACGCCATGCCTGCCCTTACGATGGACGCTCTTCCGCTCCTCCTTCCAAGGCTGGATCCAAACCAAGGCTGCACACAGGCGACCTGCGATGCATCAAGATCGATATACGGCTATCGACCGAGCCTCGCAGCGACAGTCATCTTCCTGATCATCTTCACTCTCTCCGGCGTAGCCTATACCTATCAAGGCATCAAGAGCAAGACATGGTTCTTCAGCGTCGCTATGTTTCTGGGATGCCTCAGCGAGACTCTTGGATACGTTGCCAAAATGCTCTTGTGGGACGATCCATTTTCGGACACTGGCTTCAAGATGAGCGTTGTTTTGCTCACTTTCGCACCGGCGTTCTACTCTGCCGGGATATACTATACACTGAAGGTATGTCACCGCACTACACAACGCTAGATCCCCTGGCTAACCACCCGACAGCACATCTGCCTCACATTCGGCCCTACCTTCAGCACACTGCGTCCCTCTTGGTACACCTGGATCTTCATCTCCTGCGATCTCCTCAGCATCGTCTTGCAAGCTGCAGGTGGAGCCACCGCTTCTGCGTCTGAAGACCAAGCAGTCCTCAAGATCGGCGACAACATCATGATCGCCGGTCTTGCTTTCCAAGTCTTCACCATGGTCGCCTTCGGTGCCTTCGCCGCCGACTATGGCTTTGCTGTTCTTCGAAATCGCAACAACTTGAACCCCGAAACAGCTGGCCTGCGCAACTCTCGCCGCTTCAAGCTCTTCATCGTGGCATTGTGGGTGGCATACTTTGCCATCCTGATCCGATGCGCATATCGATTGGCCGAGCTGGCCAAGGGCTGGGACGACGACAATGAGATCTTGAGGAACCAAGGCCTCTTTATTGGCTTGGACAGCGTGCCTTGTGCTACTGCTAGCTTAGTGTTGAACATTTGGCATCCAGCTTGGTGCTTCCCGAAGGAGAGTCAGGATGTGGCAGAGAAGCTTGCATCTGAGAGCAGCAGCGATGAGGAGGCTAGAGTGTAGGGTGGAAATGATTCGAGTTGCGCATTCGAGTCCATATGATTGAGCGAGGAGTTGGTACTAGGCATAGCGATGGAGCAGGTTCTCGATAGATACTAGCATGATACGATACGATATTACCTGAACGACACTTCAACTTGTATCTTGTTCGGACATTAGCATGTGACAATCTTGTGTCGAAGACACCTTGAATCATTACATCCCCCAATCGTTACACTCGCCTCAAGCCTCAAGCCTCAGGACTGCTGGCTCTGACAGACCGTTTGGTAGATATGAGGGCTTGTGAGCGAACTCAATGTTATTCGAGGTCCCGATGTATTGGGAGAATCAGCGCCGGTTTGCCCAGTCGTAGGAGCCGCCGCCCAAACAATGTCTTGCTTTCGAACAAAGATCATTTCGTCTGACAGCGTTCACTTCTGCAAAGTCTTCGCAACAAACCCCTTCACAGAAGTTAGCTGAACACGATCTCATGGCAAGATCAAGGATGAAGTTACGACGACAGTCTCGGATGGATTCATTGACAGAAGGCACGAAGACAACCACAGCCTTGCTTCTAGGCTCAGCGCCTTCTTCACCGAAGACTTTGTCTGTGCTTTCTCTGGCTCTGGCACAGAGTTCGCGTGATATAGATGGTCCTGTCGTATCAGTTGTGAAAGAGAGCCTAGAGTGGCATCAACAGCACTCCGGATGATGTGCGGCACAAACAGCTGAATGTGGCTCAATACGGTACTCTTGATTTAGCTCGAGGAGGTCGGCTTACCCTTATACCTGCATAGATTGTTTACATCGAAGTGTTGAAAGATCGCATGTGCAAGACGCGAGGCATTCTTTAGATACGAGATCTACTTCTTCTGGAAGCTGCTAACTGTCTGGGCGTCTTCCACTGACGATCGATCCCGGATTGTAGACTGTAGACTAAGGGCCGGCTTGAATGGGAAACTCATATCAACAGGGCGAAGGCGGGCATTGGTCCATACCGAGCCAGCAGTTCGCCAAACACTTTACCTTCGAGAAGTCCAATTTCAGAGCTTGATAGCCAGGCGCTGCGTACCCGTTGCGACTATGAAAGAAGAAGGCCTCGGGATACGCATTCCTGTTGGCGTCCTCGCCTCTATGCATAATCCGCTGGTGTTCGTCGTAGGTCCCGTAGTCCACGTTGGTCACCTGGCCACTGTCTCGAGCACCAGTACCATGATCATTCCAACTAAAAGTGTTGCCACTACCCCAGGTAGCATCCTTGGTGAGGCTTTTGTGAACCATGGCCATATCTGGAATATTCTGCGTGGTTGCAGAGTCGGTGCGCAAGAAGAAGCCTGACAGAGCCACATAGTTGGGATCAGGGCTGGTCATTTCGTACGCACCCATGTGCTGGGCTCTGCCGTGCCTACTGCTCATGCCCCAAATTCGGTTCAGTGCCGATGGCGTAGTTATGACCGGGTTGGCTGGGTCTGCATTCGAGATGAGTATCCCTTGAGACTTGGTGGGATCCCATTTGTATGGATCGGGGCTTGTAAGAGCGTAGTGGCCCAGGCCAAACCATCCTTCTCGTTGCTTCGTACGAGCGGATGCAATATCTATTCGAGCCGTCAGCTAAGTCGCCATGGAGGGATTGCAGGTTGACTGACCTTGGTGAGAGCCACTTCCTTGATCGTTCGCCTGTGGTATGAGATCTTCGAAAGTGATCAGGGCTGATGCATTCGAGCTGACGCTAGCTGCAGACATGCGTCTGTCGATCTCTTGTTTAACTGCAAGGCTTTTCGTAGGATCTGCGATTAGGTCGCTCAACGGTGCTAGGTCGAGGCTGATTATCGCCGGGTCGCGAAACAAGGAGAAAGCCTGCGCAGGTTAGCATGGTGCAGGACCACACGAATGAAGCGCTGGCCTACCCATTGTTCATCTTGGCCTTTGACGTAGGTTGCCCCCGTAACCTCAGTCTCGGTTATCTTTGCCAGCTTATGTAAATCGCTCTTGGTCTCGGTGTCGAGGCTGAAATCAATTCCAGCAGGATCAGGGGCCTTTTTGCCGCTTGTCTCGTCAACCCCAGTCTCCATTTCAGCGACGGTGAGTCCAAGATATGATGCAAGATCCTGAGCCATACCTTCATCTCGCACGTCAAGTTTGCTTGCGAATCTTTTCACCCCACCGAACGTAGCTGTTTTCATGTAGTGTGTTCCGAAAGTGTCTACAATCTTTTCTGCATTCTGCTGGCTGAACACTTTTAGCGCCTGTGGCGTCAAGAAGGCTTGCAAGTCGGTCAGGTCGTCCTTAATGATCGACACAGTGTATTTCTCGTAGCGGCAATACATCGAGGCATATTTTGAATACGTTTCGACGTAGTCACTTTCCGAGAAGGTCTCCTTCATCTCAACGCCGAAGCCATCAAAAGCAGCGTTACCGCCAAGTGAGACACTCAATTGCTGTTGATATGCAGCTTTCGTCTCTCCCTTGACTTCTTTGCATTCAAAATTGGGATCCCAGGCGAAGTTCAGGAAGTAGGGAATCTTGAAAGATTCGTCGTAGCTTGTAGTACCGAAAGACCAAGTAATATCCGTATAGTTGTACTCGTTCTCGTTCAACCCGGTGAGTCTGAATAAGCCTGGATGCTTTGCTTTTCTGTTGTTCAGAGCCTGTGTCGCATCAATACCGCCAAATTGAACGTCCAGATTATAAGGCAATCTGGGGCCAACAACTGCAAATTCGTCGTCAAAGTCAAGCAAGGGTGCCTGGGTGCTAGTAGATGTGACCATCGAGGAGGTGGTTGCCCACGTACTAGGGGATGCAACCGTCGAGAAAGTGGTGGTGTATGAAGCACTGCACGAGCTAGGATGTTGTGTGATTGTGATGAGCTCAGAAGACACGCAAAGAGTGATGCTCGCCGCAACGAGCAAGGCGAAGATCATCATGATTAACAACGACGCCAGATGACTTGCCCGGCGACCTTGTCTGTTTCCTAGAAGTGCATAGATCCTCTTTAGACGTAGTGGCGCTGTTCAAACTTCAAAATGTGCCAAGAAGTCAGGAATGCAAACATTGTGGATCTGGTTGATGCAGTCTGAGGAGAGACTTAGTCTTCTGATAGCGAGTGAAGGCAGTGACCCAGTCGTGCAATTTGCTGTGTGCACATTTGCAGCAAAGTGGAGTGCTGCTTTGCCAATATAATCATCATCTCGAGTGCCTGGTCCAGAAATCTGCGTCGACAAAGGCTGCGTACATCATGGTCGACTCACTTGGCTAGGTAACACGAACCGACTACAGTCCGCAACGTAAGTTATATGAGTCGTGAATTGAGTAGCACATGGCCATTCCCGTAATCGCTAACATTGGGTGAGCACGCAAGGCTTCAGCTTCGAGACGTCAGGCTGAGGTATCGCAAGCCAACACTGGATAAATCAACATTCCTCACGATGAATGTATCACGCTCTGTAGCTAATATCACCGCTCGGGTGCTCAGGGAACTCCGTGATCTCTGGCGAGTTGTTCACCTTCTGGTCAGAGTCCGATCTCGAGGTGGCTTCGTATTCGGAGGCTCGACCTTCAGGACCTTCTTCTTCTTTCTTGCCAACTGCAGAACGTGTTAGCATGTCCAAGGCAACCAGTCATCCACGTCCGAGTACTTACAGATACAGTACCACATGAACTTGACCACCGGCGGAACGAAGGCAGTCACGGCGATGATTTGACCCAAGGACCACGAACTTTTGTCCAGCACAACAAAGGTCGTTGTGTTGAAGATAATAGAGTAGTCCTTCAACAGGCGCAAAGTAAGAGCGAGGAGTGCCACCTCCGCTGCGAGAAGAACCAGCCGCGATACTGCATGCCAGAAGGCATTGCTGTACGCGAGCTCCGAGCTTCGTCTCACAAGCGGCCATTGAGACTCCAGCCCAAACGACCGCGTCCTGCTGGTGTGTGCTATCCAAGACTTGTGGACCTCGAGAATGTTCCGCTTGCGAGTGCGATGCCGCTTTTCTGGCCGCTGCTTCCACAAGCGAAGGTTCTCAATGATGAGGTAGGCGAGGACTATCCAGCAGAAGATAAGGACAGCAAGACCTTTCTTCGAGCCCACAACCGAGCTGCTGTTCCAGTCGTTGGGGAAGCACACGGCTGTCGGCTTGAGCTGGCCGCAACTCTCAGGACCATCATGCTTGATTGCGCTGGGTACAAATCCATACTTGACGGTTCCATAGGTCATCATCCAGGCTGCTCCAGCAAGAGCTACTGAGCATGTAGTGGTGAGTAGAACGAGCCAGTCAGATTGATTTGCTTGGCGGAGCAGGACCAAAGTCAACAGAACAGGCAGGCAGCCTCCGAAAGCGAGGTCGTAGATGACGCCGATCTGTAGACATAGTCAATATTTTGACTGCATCCATACAGGCTTGTGGACTGCCTCACGTTGTTTCTATATTGTTGCCATGATTCTGACTCGAACTCCTCAGGGCTCTTCAAGGCAACAAGACACGCGATTTGCACCGCAATCATCAGCCTACCGCAGCGTGAGCAAAGTATGTACACCAGCTTCAGTACAAGAGTAATTTGACTTACCAAACTTGTGTGTCTTGGAACTCAGCCAGTCCTTCCCATTCGATGAGGGCCTTAGATGGCTTGCTGTTCTTCAAAGCCGCCTGCAGTCTCTCAGGCGTCGTGGCGTCCTTTCGTCGGAAGCATGGCCATGTAATGTACTTGATCCAATCTCTTGAAATGTGGAATAAGAGCCAGGACAGTGTGAGGATAGCCACTTGCATCAGCAATGAGATGGCAACCTGGTGTCATTGATCAGCGCCTTCAATACAGACGTTCGTCTTTCTTCTTGAACCTTACCCCTATGCCCATGACATCGCCGTTGATTGCAGCATCGAGACCATCGCACATGTTCGTTGGAAAGGTCTGTTCCCTGTCAGATCACTTGCCACGATACTGTTGTCTGGCGGCACCTACTAGCGTCCAGTTTGTGTAACCCAAGCTGAAAGTGCCATTCGGTGATTTGCACCATTCGTCGTCGCTTTCAAACCGGTTGCAATAGTCGTTGAAGCATGTTTGAATTCCGGGTGACGAGTTATACATGGGAGTGTCCGTGTCGTTTCGAATGCCATAGTACTTTGCAACTTCGATACTCTCTTCAGTCAAGTTACCGTCGTTCCATAGTTGACTGATGATAGGGTAGGCGATGCAGTTGTGCAACGTCTGGAAGCGATGGGCCGATGGTCAGCAACTGTCTGCATGTGCTAGGACAGTCTTTGTTCTTCCTTATACGTACATAAGCGCTCCACGTGCTATTGAATAGTTTAGTCCCATTCTGACATGCTGAGAAACAGTCCCAGCGACCGTCACTTTCCCAGTCCCAGTCGTCGTCATCGACTCCAAGACATCCAAGCTGATACAGGGCAATGTCGTTGGTATCGTTCGCGAAGTTCGTTAGGTAGTTCGTTTCGTAGTCACCCACCGCATTGGTCCAGTCGTAGAAAAAGGGATATTGCGGGTTCAGCGTTGCATTCACGATGGCCACCGCCATGATGCTCGGACAAACAAGATCCCGCTTGTGCCGGGAGAGAGACAATCACCTCAAGGGTAGTCCTGCGAGGCTCTGTCGTCGGAGATATATGTAGGAACGAGGTCGCCATACCGCCGACAGCGCAGCGCTACGGGGCCACATTTGGCTCCAACGCCTGCAGCGTAGATCTTTGGGTCCAAGCCCAGATGGACTGCAGGTGATTAGAGCCGCATACTAATCTTCAGCACATGAGGCTGCATGGGCAAATTCCCCTGTGTCCTTCAATTGGCCAATTCGTCAAGTACCAACACATCGCGTGCGAGAAGCTGAACAGGCTAACGTATTCTAGACTCTGCCATCATGTGCTGCCATAGAAAAGGGCAACAGGTTGGCTGGGGTCCCAGACGTTACGTGCGGTTCTGCGTTTATCAGTCAGCTCTTTAGCTTGTCGTCCACCAACCGGTGAAGATATCCGGCAGAATTTAGCCAATGGGCAGCATCCAATCTCATGTAGGGGCGTTCGCCTGCTTCGAAGTAGCCGAAAGAAGAAGCAGGCGAAGTATAGTTTTGGGGGCCATGTTACGCAGACTGGCCCAGAATAGATCTGCGGCCACGAGCTGAACACCACCCGAAACACATGGCTGGCCTAGCCAACGTTCCCTTCACTTCACGTTTGCCGGATCGTGGTCTATGCGTCTTCCCACTCCGCTAGAGCCAGCAAAGGCCATCGTTGATTAATATACATTTGAACTTTGTAAGACAACTAACTGTGCATGGTCAAAGGTGTACTTCACTTACCTGCGTGCTTGCACAGTACTTCGATACCAACTCAGCTGCCCACCCGGATCGTTCTGTTAGCCTGACAGAGCTGAAATGCTGTTGAGCGATCGCGCTTCGCTGGAGAATGTCACGCTGTGTCTAATCAAAGTCAAAATCTTGTCGAGGACTCGGTACTTCCATCATGCTCGCCGTACCTTGGTGACTTCAAGAGCCTCGACTAGCGATATCGCCCTTGGCATGTCAGCGATCGAGTCAAAACGCTGGACGCCTGACTTGCTCTGCCGTGGGGGCCATTTGATGCTCTGGATCAAAGCTCCAATCGGTGTTCTTCTCTCGGTCCAGATGTCTCCTGAACCATGCTCAGATCGTACGAGGCGACACGGGGCGGTTGCAGGATTGGCATCGAAGTCCTGCTGTCTAAGTGTCATTAGTTTCTAAGTATTGTGTAAACGTGTATGCTCTTACCGTTGTGCTCTTCCTCTGCGGCAACTGGTCAGCTAGATCAAGTCAATTGCCACATCTTCGCGGTCAACATTTCATCGACATCGTGCAAGCAAGGAGACGTCTCTTCACGGGAGGCTCGAATCGCTGTCACGACAATGAATTATACACTGCATACCGAATGATTCATCTCAACAACAAGTGCGACCAACGCATCGGCGAGTCTCTCCTGGAACTTTCAAGTCATATTGTTTTCTAACAATCGATTAGATCATCAACGGAGCTTCAACGCCTCATCGCAATACATACCGATCCATCACCATCCATCTGCCCTCGGCGGCGGCGCACCTCCGCCATTACCGTATCCAGGCTGCCCAGTGGGGCCTGCATTACCATAACCTGGCGGTGGCGGCGCAGACCCTCCATTCGGTCCCATTTTCGGCTGGTAATAGGCGTCTCGAGGCGGTGGGTCGCCAGCACCCTGACCCTGCTTGTCCTGTTTGCTCTTGCGGATGAGATAGGTGAGTCCGGCGATACACATGGCTGAAGGTTGGATTGTCGCTGAGATGTCGAAGTTGAGTGGCCTGTGAATCTCTTGATCGTGCTAATGGCGATCGTGTGGGTCGTCGTATGTTGCCTCGTCTGCCAGAGAGTGGTGAGCGCATTGCTATATAAAAGAACAAGGCTATGGGGCCCCTGTCATACCTCCCAAATCAGGCGAGATCAGGCGCTGCCTACGTAGATATTGCGGCCAGCAGACAAGCCTTTCGAAGTGTTCTTGCGAACAAGAGTACGTCGTGCAGTGATGCGGCTTGCGGTTAGGTTTCGACAATGCGGTAGAAGTCGGGGAGAGTACGAATACGGCCTTCGGGATTTCTGGCGATATCGACTATTCGAGCGAGACGAGAAGCTGATTAGACGAGGCCTGGTATTGAGACAATCGGACGCACCGTACCAATGCCAGAAAGACTCACCCAGGACTGGAAGTTGTTACTTTTATAACGCAGCGAGGCTGCTAGGCCCGCGAGCGCAAAGCCAGCCAGAAGGAGCCACTTAAGCCGGAAGAGGAAACCTCTGCGGACTACAATGCTATAAGCAAAACAGATAAGCGACTGTGTTCAGGCCTTAGTTACGGCTGAAAAGAGTCAGCGTGCAACGGGGCATAAGGGCCAATGGATGGTAGCGAGTTCAGATGCACGCCTGAGGCTGCATCATCGTGCACTGGTGTGGCTTGCGGATCGACCCTGACGACATGGTATGTGTCGGGGAGGATACGACTTTCGAGGGTTTTGGCGATGCCATCTATTGCAATCAATTGAGACGCTGGTCAGCTGGACTGCTATCATGAGCCGTGAGAGTGGGAAGATCGACGTACCGTAACAATCCCAGAGGAACTCAACCAAGACTGGAAACCAGACCGTAACGGCTATGACTTGCCCTAAAGTCCAGTACTGAAAGTCGGAGACGCGATAATCTTTCGGCCGGATGATGCGAGCATATTCGTGTAGGAGGACGACGTTGAAGGCGCCAAGTGTGATTTCTGCGGCGAGGACGATGACCTTGGCGGTGGTGTAAACGAGGCTGTCAGCGGTATCGAGGTGTAGGGTGGAGAGCCATCGTAGCATGCGGTGGTCTTGTACCAGTCTTTCGTAGCGAATCCAGAATCGCTGCCGTCGAAGAATCCAGTCCCGCAGCGCTTCGAAGATGTTATGCTTATACGTGGTACTGTCTGCAATTCTTCTCCAGAGTCTGGCGATTGCGTTGCCTGGAGGATTGGAGGTCCGCTGTGGTGCAGGTGGTTTGTTATGGTCTTTGAACAATTTGACCCGTTCGAGTAGAATGCATAGAAACACCACGAAGCAGGCGATGATAGGCCAGCCACCCATGCGAGCCAGTATCCCAGGGGTGTAGGTACTTGGAAAGCAGTAGTCCGTTGGCTTCACGCCTGCACACGACGCAGGTCCACCACTGGGCGCGACAGCGACTTGAGACAACGAGGTAGTCTCTCCTGCAGTTGCTATGAGGACAATGACGGCCAGGATCAGAGGAAAAGTAGAGATGACGAGGGTGTACGTATCTCTCTTGCCAGCATTTCTCAAACTCACAAGACCAAGGACAACGGGAAAAGAGCCCGCGAACGCAAGGTCGATGAACATGTTAAGATTCTTGCTCAACGTCGCTTTGGCTCGTTCTTGGTCATGTTTGTCTGGTTGATCATCCGGATCGTTGGACAAGACCGTGGGATGGAACCACGCGATCAGAGCTGCGACCAGCACGGCCGCGAGAAAGAAGACTTGAGCTTTCTGAAACTCAGCCAGAGCCTTGATGAAGGATGCGTATAACTTGGTCTCCTTCAGCCTGGCTTGGGCCTTCTCTGCAGATATCCAAGGGTCCTCGGATCGTCTCCAGAGCTTTACATGGACGAATACACCGAGTTTCGCCCAGTCTTGGAGGCAGTGCCAGAGTATGCAGGTGAGTATTACGACAGCGACCTGGATGATATAGGCCACAAGCATCTAAATGCCAAAGGTCAGTCTTAGACGTATATTCCTAGACAGTTGGACTCACCCCAATGCCACTAAGGTCCAAGTTTACGCCAAGGTCCCTTGCAACATCCGAACAGATATAGGAGTTGTATTTCTGTGACATTTCAGTATAAGTCCCCCAACCCGAGACAACGTGAATGCATTACCAGATCATAGTATCGATAGCAGTAATCTCTAGATGATGTAGTGTTTGGATTTCCACTGCAGTTCCGGCCGATCACGTACATCGAAGAGGTTGTTGTGGACAGAGGAGCAAAGCAGCCAGGGGTGTTTTTCTCATCAGCGGTGCTGCAGAAGTCTTCGATGCAGGTGGAGATGATATCCATATCGTTCGCCTTCTGGGAAACGTCCGAAGAAACGATGTTGAACTGTTTTGCCAGTCTTCGCGCATCACTTGTCAGATTGTCCTCGGAACTCAGCTTGATTATGATGGGATACATCTGGCAAGACGATCAGCGGACATTCTCTGCAATACAGTAGGGTGATGAGCTGGCCACGTTCGTACCATACAATTGTGCAGCGTGAAAATAGAATTTGGCGAGTTCCAGACAGTTTCAGGATCCTCACAAGCGGCACGACAGTCTGTCGTCCCATTGTCGCCAATGTGACACCCCTCGTCAAACAGATAAGCATATCCGGAGCCCCAGATGCCTCTGGGCGTCACGAGCTCATCCCAGATGTAGTATGACTGTGAGCTGTAGTACGTAGAGACCTGGCGGTCGTAGATAGCAAAGGACTCGTTCGCTTTATAGGACATGATCGCTGATAATCATGACAAGAAAACATTGCAGAAGGGAAGAAGGGACCAATGTTGAGCGCTCCAGATGGCGGTCCCATCTTGTAGTTCGCGAGGGATGCTCGCAGCAAGGCTGCCAAGAACGTACTGCATGTGGCGCTTTCAGCTTCCATGCAGGTCGCATTGAGGGGGTTGTACTTCGACGTTGATAACGGGGTCATTTGCTTGCGAGGTGTCGCTGACATGTCTGTCGTGCAGCGATGTCTTCTTCCATGATCGTTTCATTGCCGTCTCTGTGTTGAAATGTTATATTCCAAAAGGATACGCCCGAACAGAAGCGAAGGAGTAGATGGTTGCCAAGCGATAGGCGCCCTAGCTCAAGGACACTGCGTGGAGGGTGTCCTCATTGAGTGGATCGGTTAAGCATCAGGAGTCACAAGCGGTCCATATTGCATGGATTGCTGCAGCTGCACATGCCATGCCGAGCCGAACACCTTGCCAATGCTCAGCTTGCTATAAGTAGGGTGGTCAGCGGGTCGAGCGTCTGTGACAGCCGTATTGCGTGATGTAGCCCTCGCACGAGCAAAGTGTCGATTGTGCCCGCAAGCCGCTGTCCGGAACGATTGGATGTCCTGGATGCATGGGGCCGAAGACTCGACGGCTAATGAGACTCTGTTCAGCACCCGGCCCGAGCAGGACGCACGTCAGGCATCTCAAAGCTGCAAGCTGTGGGGAGATAAGTATCTTATCACAAGATCCCAAGGCCGACCAGGACGCAATAACGACGAAGGCCACAATGCGAACCTTGTGGCACCACGGCGCTTCTCGATAGTACAGCTCCTGAGCAAGAGCCATGGTCTCGCATCTAAATCAGCGTGCTGGGAGCAAAGTACTCGTAAGAGTGCCAGTAGGTCAAGAGTGATCTCAGTGAGAGATATTGAAAAGGGCGGGAGAGTGGCTGGACGTTCGTCTCAGAGTTCAGACTTCTTGCTGCGAATACGGCCTGGTGCAGTCCAGGCCTCTGATTCCTGAGACCAGCTGGAATCTAACAACCTCACCTACTGTTGGTATCATCACACACAACGAGCACTATCTGCTGGCCCCATGCAGGAAGCTCGGCAGCGACTCCACGGACCTCAACATGTCTAGTGTGCCTGAAATGGTGCTTACCCTTCCTCGCAGATCCAACTATTCCTTCGGCGAACGCACACTAGTCCTGTCTCATACACTGCAAACGAATAGCAGGTAGACCGAAAACACGGAAGGTCTCAAAGCACTTACCCACTCGACTCTGTTCGCGTGGCTGTGATGTCAAGGATCGACGTGGCTACTTCGCATTCATAGGGATCCGTCCGGCACCGAAGCTCGCGTGGTCCGACATTGCCAAAGTATCAGGATTACCAACAAGGCTCTGTTGCTTGTGCGAGAACTCCGTTGCCACGCAAAGGGACGATCGTGCTCCAGACATCCATGCTGCATTGAAGATCATCTTCTGCGCTGCAGGACTAGATCGCCCCAGGCACGTCTTTTGTTGTTGTGATGGGGCCAAAATGGATGTATGGCTCCTGCAGTCTTCATGCACCGTCGTGCGCATCTCTTCAGCAGCTGTTCAAGTCATGACGCGGAAGCATTCGCCTCACTAGGGCCGCAAAGTCTAACTCAAGAGTCCTTGAGCGTCAACCAGCAACTCACCTCGCCATGTCTCCAAGGGACCACGTACACTCCTCCGCAGCGGTGCCTCTAATCAACATGGGTCGCGCGCCATCCCAGACCAATGCTTCGATCTTTTCGACCAACACCACGCAGACGTCTAGCGACAGTCTACCAAAACGTGGCCAGACATTCCGTCGCAGTCGCTCGAACGATTCCCTCGAGGTCTCCACGGACATAGTCTTCGCCCTACTTTCGGTCGTCTTCCTCGTCTTCGGCGTAGTCGTCTCCGTACACGACGGCGTGGCCATTGAGGCCTATCCTGGCCTTTCCCGCACGCTCATCAACGCTACTAAGATCGTACGTAAGGAGAAGGTGGTGATTGAGGATGCTTGCTCACAAGCTACAGGGCCCTACGATCTTCCCCATCCTTTTTGCCGCAGTCCTTGGGCGTGCCTTGAAAGCTGACATGTTGTGGCGTCTCGAGCAAGGCGAACGGCTTGGGCTACTCGACCTGTTTGCTGGGAGTACGACGGTTGTGAATACTATACTACCCAGTTCAGCCTGCGGATTCTCAACTATGCAGGGCTCTTGCTCGTCACCGCATGGGCAAATATGCTCGATCTGAGCATGCTGTTTCAACTCCAGGCGAATAACCCGATGGGTGCGCTCACTAAGGAGACGTTCGGTTTGCGTCTAGGTCAACTCTTCAATACTTATTGGTCGACCTAAGTTGGTCTTTTCGCCGTCCCCTACGGCTTCGAGGGAGCCGTGGCGAACATCGATACAGGTTACTACACCTTGCCGCCCAACGTTACCACCACGTTGGCTCACTTCTCCGGGACGAGTTTCGACATGATCGTTTGCCATCAAGGCTGGCTCACCGTTCTTCTTGGGTCGTCCAGTTTTCTCATCCTCGCGTCCATTTTGTCCATCTATCTCCCTCTCAAGAGCAATGTTCCAGACCTTTCGATGAATTGGTCGACGTTTGTGAGAGCCAACCCTTATGTTGAGAGTGATCATGTGAGTTCTTCGTTGGATTTCACAGACAGGTCGCGGGTGATGAAGGGGGTCAAGGTCAGGCTTGGGGATGTTGAGCCTGAGAGAGAGATTGGACATTTGGCTGTGGGCTCGCTTGAGAAGGTCGTGGGAAGAGTGACAATGGGTAGAGCGTATGATTGATGTTGTGAAAAACTTTCTGCAAAGTGAACGAGGGAGAGCGTCCGTGAAATGTCGAAAACCGCTGCGAAGCCCATCCCTGGTATCATGATACGCGCCAGACGCCTTGCTAAGATCATTTGTACATACCAAGTCCTCCTCAACCCTCCATTTCGACATCCTCGCTCTTCCGCCTCTTCTTCTTTTCCTTCTTCTCCCCATCCTCGCTCTTTCTCTTCTTTTTCTTCTTCTTCGCCTCCAGGTCTTCCTTCGGCACCTCGAAAGCCTCCTCCCGCTTCCTCTTCTTCTCCTCCATCTTCTCCTTCATCGCATCTTCTCGCTTCTCCTTCTTCGCTCGCTCCTTCGCTGCATTGTTCAAGAAGTATTCTCCACTTTCGATCTGCAGATCCACCTTGCTCTTCTCCTGCGGCGGCGGGAATGGGGTGTAGACCTTCTTGCTCTTGTCCGTGACGTTGAAAGGCTTGTGGCGTTTGGAAAGATTGCGCTTCTTGAAGTGCGGGAGGAAGCGATCCCAGTTCTCGTTCTTGAGCTCGGGGTCTTTGGCGAGTTCGCGCTTAATCATGAGCTCTTTGATGTGGTAGATCGGATGGATGTTGGCCATGCAGTCCTCGACGACCCTTCGCACCTCTTTCAGGTTCTTGTAGCCACCCATTACTGAGACAGTGTTTCCCTGCACCAGGATGTATGTCTGTGTGAGAAGTTCCAGGGCTTTCAGAGTGCTGCCGTTCGGACCAAGTATTCTCTGCCGTCTCTTGACGAATCGATCTTTATTCCGCACCATGCCCCGAACCTTGATGACATCGCACGCCATGCCATCTTCCAAAATCTTGACTGCCTGAGGCGCAGGTACACTTCTCGCCAACAGTTTGATCAAATCTCGTGCGTTTAATATTGCGGCCGGATCGTATGTCTTTCGCGTCGTCTTGACCGTCATGCTACCCTCAACCAAGTCCAGAGTACATGCGATGCCATGCTTCTCGAGGGCGCGTGTGATCATGGGCCATGAGGCCTTCAGGTATGCTTCGCGGTACTTGGGAAAGAGGGTCGCAAAGCTGGATTCTTCGCTGAAAGTGCCGCCCAGATTCTGATCTGCAGTGAACTGTTCTTCTTTCCATTTGTCGATGTCGTCGGTGTCCCAAGGCTTGTCCCTTTTGTATGTGGAAGGCATGGTGCCGGTGTTGAGTGAGTGAGGGAGGAGAAGCTCAGTCGCAACCTAAGTTTGGGGAATTTCTCGAAAGCAGAGCGGAACACCTGAGGCAAGCTTTAGCGGCGAACGGAACGGCTCGGCCTGCCTTGGACGCTTCACTCCTACCACTCCACCTCTTACTTGGAGGCAACGACAATTGTGCAACAACAACAAGTATCAATAGGTAGATGTACAAGATGCCACATGCAGTCTTGCATAGACTACAGTCATCGCCAATCTTCTATCGAAACGGCGGTCCTCCAGCCACCACCATGATAAGCTCCAAGATGCCCT